>JAAAKO020027696.1:0-13808 GCA_010015015.2 Bolitophila cinerea
GATAAAAAAAAATTGTGTTAGAGAACTAATAAAATAATATAATAAAACATATAAAATATGTAAATTTTAATTTTAGTTAGTATTCATATTATAAATGTTTTTTTTTTATTATAAAAAAGCTTTTTTATAATTAAAATCACAAAAAAATAATGCGCAAATGACAAAAATATAAAAGTATTAAAAATTTACAAATAAAGAATTTTTCCAAAGAAACATTTTTATAATATAATATTTTTTCAAAATGGCTACATTGGAGCGCATCATTTATTGACGCGTTTCGTGGGGGCGTATGGAAAATTACAAATTTTATTATGAATTTCGGATTATTTCTTGTTATTGTACTCGCATTTCTCAATATTTCTTGTTGTTGTATTTTGGAAATGTTTTTTATATTTTATTTTTAATTATTTTATACAAGAGCTGAGGTGATTGCTAAATAAACAAGCAGCAAATTGCCAATCTAAGTATAAGCCTTAAAACAGCCGCCGCAATCGATATATTTATTGATTTTATTAATTTTAAATTAAATATAAAACTATTAACAAAATGCAAATAGATAGAATTATGTTTTCGACCAAAAATTGAAAATTTGTATTTTTTGAGTAATAAAATGTTGTCAAAAAATTGCTTAACATTATTAAAAAACATAACTGATATGGCTTTCCTGCTGGCCGACCATAATTACGTGTCGTTTTGCGTCAGCGCAATTAGACGCGTACCGTTACACTCTATAATGCTTTATAGCTATATGCGTAATGTATTTTATATAGTTCTATGCCATCATAACTGCCAGCATAACACACATATATATATAAATAATATTCTATAGGAGCTATACATAGTCGCCCTAGTTTTATTCAATATAATTTGTATATTTTATAGCATTTTTTTGGGTTACGCGTCAAATGCACGCTAGCGATAACACAACGCTTCTGATAGCCCACCGCAGACCGCACCGCGCCTCACCGCCCGCCTGTGTGCAAGTTGGACTTTTCTGTATAATTACTATATTATGACAAACTCAATATTTTACATAAGAAATTACTAAATAAAATATATTCAGTATTATTACATGTGTATGTGTGTAAAAGGAAGCGAAGCCGTCGATGTTACACTGTTAAAAACGCAATATATACACACGCCACAAGTCGAAGGCGCACCGATGCGGTTTACGGAGAAGGCATCGACGAAAGCCATTGAACCTCACACGCATTCAACGGCCCCGGAGCCGCGTCTCGACTCCCCTTGCACAGACAAACCTATATATACACAAATATATGTATTCACATGAAAAAGTCCATATAAAAATGGCGTTACACTGCGAAGCCAAAACACCAAAGCAAAACACACACACAGCCAGAGAAATGCTCTCTGAAATAACAGTGTACAAAACACATTTATAATTAATGTTAAATTACGCTATGTTGTGTGCGCTTGTGTGTGTGCTCTGCTTCTTTTAATACTACGGACGCCGGACGCGTCTTAGGGCGAAGGCAAGAGATCACCATCACGTTTTAGTATTACAGCATATATGCGCGAGATTAGCGTAATGGGTGAGGCAGAGGCCAGGAGCCAGGACACGTCCGTCGCGTTCGCCAAAAACCCTATTTTCGAATGTGGACTTTGCCTGAGAAGCGACCGCGAGCCTGATTTTATACTATATACTAAATAATATAAAACACAGGTCGGTCTAAATGCGATCGCTCGTCGCTCACACACGATTTTTTATGAGGTCAACCCGCGCATAACAAAGAAGCATGGCTTCGCGCAAAGATCATTTGCCAAACAGCGCAGCGTGTAGTGCTGTCGTCGCTGGTACTACTGCACACATACACACATAGAAGACAGAACACACACACACACAAACACTCAGCCTGAAACCAGATTGAATACAAAAAACAGCTGTTTTTTAGACTTCTTGCCCATAGCAACAGCGAGAGACTTTCTGTTAATCTCGTTGTAGTGTTATTGTTGTTGTGGGTTTCTTTGAAGATCACTTTAGTTTGCATGTGTGTGTGTGTGTGAGTGTGCGATAAAGTTCTCAGTGTACAGTATACAGTTCTACACTGAGAGAATATATAGTTTATGTCATTTATAAATGCATTTTAAATATAAATAAAAATATTAAAAAAAGAAAGAAAACTCACTTGATTACTGATGCAGTAGATGTTCGGCTGCGGTGGCAGGGGTGGGAACACCCAGACGCTGGCCGGACTCTGGCGATAGGCGATGGGAGCCACTTGGGCCGCCGGCGCTTGGTACTGTTGTTGGTCAGACGTCGTCGTCGTCGTTGACGGTGGAACGATCTGCGGTGCCTCAACGGTCACAGGACTGGAGGACTCCTCGCGCTTCCTCAATTTACTGCGAACAAGACGCATTGTCATTAGGGCTCCGGTGCTTCCGACCATAATACAGATAAAATATATAGTATAATGTGTAAGCGTGCGTGCTGCTTCCTTATGTATGTCTCTTATGTCTTATATGTCTTATGTCTTAAACGAACAAAACGTAAACGTTCGAGATTTGGCGTTGCTTGGAGGATATTATATAGGATAACACACAGAAATCTGTATATATTTATATATCTAGTATAAAATCGCTTCTTAGGCAAAAAATAAATAACTTAAAAAAAATCACTGTTTTTATATATCACAATAAAAACCTAAATTGAATCCAGGTTTTTTGTTATTATTTTAAAAGAAAACTAAAAAAGGAGTTGGAGATTTTGCGGGTGTGTGTGTGTGTATTATTAACTACAACACTTGACTAGTTTAGCGGTCCGTTCGTGAGGTGTATTCACTAGACTCTGTTGGCGTCTCATAACTGTTTGTTTGTTTTGGTGTTTTGAGTCGGCTCGTTTAACACTTTCTCACGATTAAATTAGCTCACAACAACAACAACACAGGCACTTTTTTCGGCGGTTTATTACAATTGAATGTATTTATTTTGGATTAAAGTTCGATCTCCCGATTTTGGGGAAATATTTTTGTGATATATATAGATTGGACACGAAGTTGGTAGGGTTTCTAGGATCCTTTTACGTATAGGGACGGATTCCTAAGACACTCTACTACGAACACAAACAACAACCGCAGTTGTAACGGCTGACGCGCGGCGAAACGAGTGCGTTCCTTTGAGGCGTTGTTACTTCTTCTACGGATAGTCGATTTTTGAAATGCCACCAAGCAAACGCAGACGTTTTATAGAAAATGCGGAGCTGACGAGCGTGACGTCACACAATATATACACAGATATATACAGTGTGCATGGCTTGCTCGAGCAACGACGACGCCGACGACCGACGACGACGCCACACGAACCGCCACAGCGCGCTGTTTCAGTGTATTGGGTTATTTTTTGTATGTGTGTGTGTGGCAGAACGAGCAGATGTTTGTATATATGCCAGTGTAGGTATATGTCTATATATATACACGCATATATCATAATATAGCAACGAATCGGTGCTACTTCAAAGCATGTACTATTTATAGATATACACATTATACAGTCTGCACACACACACACTCACACAGAGAACGTATAGAACCGTTGTATGCAGTTTACGGTGAAACGAAATGGGTATGTATGTGTGTGAGCCGAAGCGAGTGTATATATATGTGGATTTGAAGATATATACTGTAATATATACACACACATATACGCTTAATAATAAATCCACACACAATATTCGCTGAAATTACAGTGACGTAGACTCGATTGTGGAGCTCACCAAAGAGGTTGTCTTCTCTCTCTCTTAGAACTGTCTTTGCTTATGAAATCCTCAGTTTTGTATTTTTATTTTCAGTTCGGGTTAATAACGTAGCTAAATTTCCACATCGTACAATTTTTTTTTGGAGCAGTGACTTTATGCAAAACGTTTCCAGTGAATTTGGCCAGCAAAACAAACTTATTATATTGCAAGACTGTTTAGGTTTTCAGAGAAATAAAAGGTCTGTTGATCTCGAGCATTTGCTAGTAACTGCCTCGAAAACAAGAACATTATTAATAATTGAGTGAATAATATCAATTTTAAATTATATGCTTTTGGGAGTTTTAATGACAAAAATTTCTGGTATTTTTTGAAAAAAAAAAACAAGACTAATGTAAAATACCATTTTTTTATAATATTTTTTTGAGATTTTTAATGGAAAATTTTCGGTAATTTTTTTTTAAGATTTTAGGAAAAATCAAAATTGCTGTTATTTTAATTATTTTCTAATCTTTTTCTAAATAAAAAAACATAATATATTTCATAATAAAAATGGCAAGAACATATAAATATTATTTTATATTATTATATTAAAATATTGTTCTTCAATCAATTAAATTAAATGTTCTTTTATTAAATTGAAAATATTCTATTATGGTGTCTTGTGGTTTAATTATGCAGCTAGCATAGACAACATTAAAAATAAATTAAATAAAAATAAAAATCAGATAAGAATTTAATTTAGAGCAGCTCTGTATAGAAATTCAATTTTGTGCTGTGAATAATTGAATATTATACTAATAATAAAACCAATAAATTCATATGACAAACTAGCAATATTCAAAAAATTTAAGAAAGTCAAGCGACAGATATTTGAAACCGTGCTGACCAAAATTAAAACATAAGTCTCTTTTATCTGAACTGATTTTACCTTCGATCAGCACCATAATTTAATTAATATATTTAATATATTTATAAATAGGTTCATTTGTTTTTTGTGTGCCACGAAATTTGGATGTCAAAAAACTTATTAAAATTTTGTTTACACCTACTTTTATTATTTAGCACTATATGAAATTTCTGTAAAATACTTTTTTTTTATTCTTTTTTTAATGCAGAATTTGTGTGATATAAATTTTTACATTTTTTACATATTTTAGTCTTACGAAAATGTTATCATGTTTTTTATTTTATTTTGAGTGCCCAGAGATTTTTATGTTATAACCTTTTTTTTCAATACTCTCTTTATTTTTAGCATTATTATATGAAATATCTATAAAATACAACAAGGGTTTGTTTAAAGCGATATTTTGTGAGTACACTTTTTACATTTTTATATCTTTTTTATCTAAAATTAAACAGATTTTAATTTTACGATAACTTAATTAGATATTTTTAAAATATATTTTTTATCATATTTTTGTAGAAAAATTCATAAGATTTATTTTGAAACAAATAATTGACAGAAGTTTTACCCAATCGACCGTTTAAATTTATACAATCTTCATTGGTATTAAAATGTAGCTATAGTGCCATTTCATGTTAAACTGTGAACTTAATACAATAATTTGAAGCGTTTGCCAAAAACAAATACCAATAAAAATGGGTTTTATTTATTTGATATCATTCGAAAGGTAATTTATTATTTTTTTATGCACTTAATTTAAAAAAAAAAAGAAACTTTTTTTTTGCAAAATCGATTCGCTTTGGATTTGAAATTTGAGTGTAACTTTAAAGCGATTTTTTACCTAGAAGACTATAATCATTTAAAAATATAATTTAAGCTGAAATGACATCTAATTAATTTTCAAACAAAAAAGAATTGAATGAGCGCTCGAAGGACCATTTGCCATTTATGTTTGACCTGAAATAAACGTTTTTACGAAAGTAGTTTCAAGCTAAGAAATGGCAAATAATTGTGTTCTCTTGTAATATTGTTATTCAATTTTCAAATGAAACATTTCATATTGATAGCAATCCGAATAATGTCGATCTTGGATGGTATTATCATTTATTGGTACGAAACATTGAGCACCAATTCCATCACATAGCCTTTTTTGATGTGGTGTGAAAAAATGCCATCATAATTTTAATCAAGAAACAAGCTGACCACTTCTTTTAAAATGATGATTGTCTTCTATGTTAAAAAACTTCGTGAAAATTAAACAAACATTTCCCAATCCAAAACGTACCGTTTTCGCAAAGAAAAACTGCTTACAATTAATTTTTCAAATTTAAGCAATAAATTACTTTTCCAATGATAACAAACAATTTAAAATCTGTTGAGATTTGACAAACTTATGGGCATTTCCTTCTTGGCATTTATTTTTTCGCAAAAATGGCTAAAATACAAATGACTATAACACCTTTAAAAAAAAATCGGAAAACGCTTCAAATTAGTGTCTTAAATTCTCGAGACCCTCAAACTGACAAATATTCAGCGAAATCTCCGAACCAAAGTCCCAATGGGGGCCGAAATCACGTGGAATGACCGCATACTTATTAAAATACTATCTTGATTCTATTTATATATCGAGTTTTGGAAAAATTTACCTATTGATTATGTCTAAGATGTCGACAAAGTTTAGTTTAAATTTGGGAAAAGTTGGGCTAAATTAAATAAGGGTTGTTTTGTATCCACTAAATATATTATAAATTACATCCCACTGGCTTGATGGCCAAAAATATTATATTATTTTTAAAGAGGAAAGTTAAAATTGACAATATGATTTTTTAGATCCAGGGAAATCCCTGTGTTTTTTAAAAGGGTTATTTCCGAAATTGTGTGTTAAACGTTTAAATCTGTGCTTTTTAATGATGATTTAACTCATTTAGCCGACATTGCTGCCAGCCACTGATATTTTAAAGCTTAAATCCGACAGTTGGCTGTTTAAGTAGCTAAGATTTTTAAACCCTCTCACCTTAAATTAAATGGTCGAGCATATTTGAAATCAGTATTTGGATTCGATAGTAAATTTGCCAAATTAGTTAAAACGTGATTTAGATACATTTAATTACATTCGCATGTGGGTTATTTTTGGCAATAACAATATGAGTCCCTATAGTCCTTAGTCTTTAGTTAAATTTAGTAAATATTCATATATTATTAAACTTTAATTTAAGTCCAAAAACCATTAAAAACAAAAACAATGAAAAGAAAGCAAAAATAAATAGTTTAAAAAGGAAGCAAAATATAATAAAAATAATATGAGGGATTTTGAGGCATGAAAACTTAGTAAAGAATCTCAGGAAAATTTTAATCAGTGGGTATAGTATATGTACCCTTATATCGTGAGAGGGTTGCCGACAGCAGCCTGAGTTAACATGTCATATATGTTAAAATATTATTTAAAAAAAAAAAACAAAAATTCGGAATACATTCAAAATTATTTAATTCAGATTTTTAGTATGGATAAATACTACACTTTAAATTTGAGATTCTGTCTGGTATTCAAATAAATGCGACTATCAGGTGTCTACATTTATATTTTATATTTTTACAATCATTTTATTGTAATTTTTTGTTTTATATTCTTTACAAGAATAATGGAAATAAAGTAAAAAAATACAAGAGAAAAACAAGAACTCTTATGAAATATTTTTACGGAAATATAATAAGACGGTGTACAATTTTATCACCAATTGGTTTTAAGTATAAAAAACAAAAAAAACTTCTTTAAAAGGCGAGTGAATTTTTAAAACGTAGCATAATACATTTTTAATAAAAAATTTCACTTTTCCAATTTTATTGTAATTGTTACATTTTTTATTGGTGACATTCTGTAATTTAAGGGTACAAAATTACAATCACTGTAAAAATCTGTTTTATTGGTAACAATATTTTTTTCTTGGTCATGAAAATGTCTGCACAGATAAGAATTTACAGGTATTTAAGTTTTGTTCAATTAATGATCCTCTAATTTTTAAGGCCAAAAAAACATATTTGTATTTAAACTCCATAAACTACACCCTCTATTTAATACAAGTCTTTGATAATATATAATACTGTTTTTATAACTAATGCAAAGATTTAAAATAGATGATTACCATAAAAGTCAATTCATAATATTATAATATTGTAAAACTGTGAACACAGTCACAGCTGCTAGATACGGCTATCGCAAGTGTTCTTAGTTAGCAGCTACTTAGCACTTAGCTCAAAATATAAAACCACTACGCGTAATTTCCGAAGACACGTCATTTTCGGATCGTTTGATATAGTGTACACAACGATATAATAATAAAATACATGATAATCGCAAAAATAAGTCTTATCATCACCGCGTACAAGCTTCAAGCGGAAGTTATATAATCTATTGACCATTTTCACCGGAATTGTTGTTTAATATCAATTGGGGTCTGAGTATAGGTTATCAGAATGGTGTAGATTGATGATTGAAATTGAGGTAAAATACCTGAATTTAAACTGTGACTAAATCTGTACAGAAACTGCGAGTTATGTCAAGAAATACTGTTATTTAAAATTTTATTGTATTTATTATTTTGTTATCACAATTGTGTAATTCATATTTTCGGGTAAACAGAATATAAACAGAGTTGTTGTAATTTTAATGACCCAGTGGTCATTTAGCCCCCAGTAATTCATTTTAAAGCTAGTATTTACAGTCTTATGCTTTACATGCGTTTTCGCCCTCAAATATAATTATAAATACCCTGGACAAGAAAATCTACAAACAAAATGCGCAAATACATGTGGAATTTATTTCCGCGGAATATAAGTACAATGAATGCAGAAAAAGTTCAGTAATTATGACCGTAGTATTTACGTCGGCAAAAAAATATTATAAAAAAGAAAAGTTAATATATTTATCGAGCGACAATCGTTTGTGGGTACAATTTTAAAAAAAACTTTATTATAATCAAAATTAAGAAAAAAAAATGTTACTGAAAAAAATAATCGAGTAAATAGTTTGCTCGCTTTAAACAGAATCGTTGAATGGAAACTACACATAAAATATATCCAATTCAACAATGTGAATAATTGTATGTATGGTATATATCCAATGTATATATACTTGTATTCATATATTATTATATAAAACGCTACTCCAAGCCAGAGGTGTAAGCCGACCGACTGCAGCCGACTTTTTATAAAAACAACCAGCAAAAGACAGCATTTGGCACTTTACTAGAAAATAACATTTTTAAGACATTAAGTTTACTTTTAATATAGTGATCGGGAGGAACCCGGTTCAATCTCGGCCAGAGTAAAGTTTATATAATAGCGAGTATACGGGATTTTCCCGGGACTTCCCCGGGATTCCCAAGGGTTTTTCCGGGATTTCCCTAGTTTTTTCAGGTATTTCCCCAGATTTTCCCGATATTTTTAATGGATTACCCTGACATTTTACCGGGATTTTCACAGGATTTCCCTGGATTTTGTACCGAGAAATCTTGATAAATCACTTCCCGTGTACCAAAAAAAATAAATCAAAAAAGCAAAATTATAAATTATTTTCAGGAAATTTCCCAAGATTTCTTGAGATTTTGCAAGATATCGAAAAAATTTCCAGGATTTCTCTGGATTTCTAGGTATTTTACCGATTCCCGAAGAAATGTGACTGTTAGATATTGCTGGGATTT
This sequence comes from Bolitophila cinerea, assembly GCA_010015015.2. Classification (NCBI taxonomy): domain Eukaryota; kingdom Metazoa; phylum Arthropoda; class Insecta; order Diptera; family Mycetophilidae; genus Bolitophila; species Bolitophila cinerea. The sequence goes on from JAAAKO020027696.1 coordinate 9,314, forward strand.
CCACTGTATATTCTCGGAATATTTCTCGGGATTTCTCTGGGTTTTACCCGTATTTCTCTGGAATTTCCCGCGAATTTTCTTCCGACAAACTTGCCCTCAAAATAAAACTATAAATAAAAATGGTTTGGTAAATACCGGTGAAATCCAAATTAAATCTCCAAGGAAATCACACTGAAATCCAGGATAAATCCCAATATTTAGAGAAGCCAACAAATTGCATGCAATTACAATTTTACCAATGAATATATGAAAACTATGGAACATTTACCTGAAAATCGGTAGGAAAAAAAACTTAGATTTTTATTGGATCTTACGACCCTTTCTATCCTTAAATAACCGTTATCACCACGGTTTTGATATGCCGATTTAATTTTGTGGCTACGTCTTTTGCACATGGGCTTTTTTAACAAACATTATTATGTGTTGCGTACGTTCCAGGAAATCCCTAATTTTCTTTTATATTATGTGCACAATACTTTTTTAAAATGCATAATTTCTGTTACCCTCTTTTAATAATCGCTTGATTTTGTGATGATAAATATTTATTATATTCTATAGAATACATTTTAAATATATTTTTAAACATTAGCCACCGGTTAGCCGACGCCGGAAGTAAATAAATCGCTTAGCCGTCAGCAAACAAAAAAATCGGCTTCAGTCGTTTAGTTGTTTTTTTTATCGGCTGACACCTTAGCGTGCTCCTTAACTATACATTGTAAATGTCAATACGCAACACAGCCATTTTTAGTTATTATAAGTGTGTGTGTGTGTGTATGTGTGTGTTTGTTTTGCATGCAGGTACGTATGCTCTTTAGTGTGCAGTGTGCCATGCGTCAGTGTGCGTGAGTTTCAATGCAGCATAATGGACTCATTATTAAAATTGCCAACAGTGAACTTTTCGCATTGGCGTGCTTACAGATGAATTGTATGTCTATGACAATCTACATAATGTAATATGTGCAGAGGCGTCATTTGAGGGGGGCAGAGCAGCTCTGTGCACCCCAAAGATTTTAAAAATATTTATAAATGAATCCTTTACATGTATTTCTTAAGATAAAACTAAATTTAAAAGTACAGTTCAAAATTTGATTTATAATAAACATCCTATTTTTCTAGTTTTATTAAAAATATTATTAATTAAATGTAGGTAATATTTTTTGTAAAATTTAAATGGAATTGAACAAAAGAAGATGGGATACTATTTTGTATGCTATACTGTATTACGCTTCAAGGAAAATAGGAATTATACTTTTCTCGTAATGGGGTATTTAAGTCTCGCTCTCTTTACATTTAAATATAATATATAGTTTTTGAGAAAAGGTTCCAGTTTCCCTCAAGTGTGGGGAGAAAAAAAACGTTGTGGTTGAAAAATAAAAATGGCAAAAATACTTGCTAGGAATCAAGTATTAAAAGATACATTTTAGGAAGAAAATTCAACCAGAAAAGTCAGCCTTTAGAAAGAACAAGCATAAATAAGCTATAAAAAAAACAAGCAAAAAAAAACATGAAAAAAAAACAAGCAAAAAAAAACAAGAAAATAACAGCAAAAAAAAAACAAGCAAAAACAAGCAAAATCTCAGGGTAAGGCTAATGTTGGGTTTTTACGTTAACGGAATAACCAATTGCTACTTATTTAGAGTGCTTTCTAAGCTCTGATGGAAATATGTGAAGAATTTTCATTTATAATTCAACAAACTCAATTAAAAAGCTTTTACTTTAATTCCATTTCATTTGATCACCACAGCCACAGCTGTACACCGCTCTAGTCCTTTACATAATATTCAATTGAAAAATTATTTAAAATAAATGCATAACATTTATCGCTTTTGTATTGCCTAATGGGCGTCATTATTATTCACACCAAACTAGAAACATAAAATAGTCGTTATGGAATTTGCTGCTTGTAATATAAACAATTGCAAATCAGCCAATCGAGGTGGTTTATCATAAACAGGTATTTGTTTGGGCCATTTTGAAAGTTTTATATACTTTAATATAATATATATATATTGTATTGTACTTAGAAACAATGATCGAAATAGTATTCTGTTATTATACAAACAGCAGTGACTAACTATGACTTATGACATGCGCACTTTCAAAATGCCAAAATCGAGAGTCGTAATAGAAACTCATAGCAAACAGACGCATAAAATCTAGATATATCTATACCGGAATCATTTATGAGAGTCCGACTGAAATCGAAACTAAACCATATACTTAATCGAATAAGATAACACAAGACTATATTCGCGTTTTCTTATCGCACTAGAAGTGACGCACGCGTAACTCGTTATGTTTTGTTTATTTTGGCCAACCACCCGATAAAGACAATAACATAGCACAAAAATAATACGTCTTAATATCAGGCACTTATGAAAAAACGTAAATTGCGTTTTACATTTTGTTGATTGACTTCAAACGAATCATTAATTCAATATTTAAGTAGATTAGTGTTTATTTTATTTGTTATTGTGTTTTTGAGTTTATGTGTTATTGTGTTTTTGTGTATTTGTGGAAACACTTAAATGAGTGTTTCCACAAATACACAAAAACACAATAACACATGAAAACTAAAGAAGGACTGTGTTTGTTCTGTCAGCAAATAAATGTCGTATAGCCTATAGTTTTTTTTAATTTTAGCAGATCATGCGACACACTGGGCAAATATTGTAATTTGTTTTGTGTGTTTTTTAGTAATTGGAAAGAAGTTTTTTCTTACAAAATGTTATCCTTTTTTTTTTGGGTTAAAGATAAGAGTTTGTTTGTATTGGGTGGTACGCAGTTTTATTTATTCGTATACGCATTTCAAGATAGAGATTGAGATGGTATTATTTGGGCCTCTCATTAAGGCCAAACATGTGTGGTTTTTCCGTTCACTCGTTTTTTATTTTCATTTATTAATTAAATTGCCAATATAATATATACTTGAAAAGCTTTTAGTGACGAATGTTTCAAATCGAGGTACATTATTAATTCCATATTCGATTTGTTTGTGATATATAAATTATTCCATATTTAATCATATTCTATATATTCCATTACTAAATTTTTTGTCAATTTTAGCGATTTTTGGATTTGGCTACCATGGATACTCATCTAAAAAAATCGAAAATCGAAAAAATTGATCAAATTACAAAATACAGGCGTTTGATGGTGTTTGCTGACATATATTATATAAATGTCTTGTTTTAACGAGGAGGTAATGCTATTTTGCAATAAATGATTTTCGAAGCTCGACAGGTTGCAGGAAATATTGATTTATTTTAATTTTAGTAGTCATTATTGACAAAATAAAATATAATGCGAAAAAAGTTATTTAAATTCGAAAATAGATACAAAAATAGCTTTTTAGTCAAAATTAGTAAAATAAACTATAATAAAATAAGTTAATAAGTTAAATAGTCAAAAATAGACCAAATATATTTAGCTGTTTTGAAATGAGAAAAACTTTAAGCCAAATGCTTGGTACCACAAAAAAACTTATAAATAATGTTACAATTAAAAAATATATTTAAGAAATCAACAAAAAATAAAACAGTGTAAAAAATCGAAATGTTACTTGTTTTTTGCTTGTTTCTTGTCGAAATTACCCAAAAATTATGAACTGCGTTACGAATGAAGATTTAGTTCATCTACAAAAAAAATATTGATCCAAAAAGCTGTCAGAAAAAATACTTTTAATTAAAAAAGCTAAATTGTTTTAGCTCATTTTAAAGAACTAGCTGATTTTTTAATTTATATCTATTTAAAAACACAATGATTTGATTTGAAAAATAAAACTTTTTATGAAAAACTTTTTATGGCAATTTTTATTTGGGTTAAAATAAATCGTCAACATTATTTTGTTGTGCAACAAAATGTTTTTTTTTCGTTGAATCTTGTTTTGTGCCTATTTTTTAGGATCACAATTGGTGAGCTATTCCATTTAAACTTCTTGTTTTTAGGAAATTTTTAATTGTAAATGAAAATGCAAAATGTGTCGTTAAAAAATAATTATGCTAATAAAAAACAAGTAAATTAAATAAGCTGATACAAATTTAAAAATGTCAGATTAAAACACTAAATCCTAATGAAAAAATAAATTGTTTATGTACAATTTATAAAAAATATGCAATATAGAATAAATAAATATTTTCCTAAGAATCAAAAATGTGCAGGTTTTATTTTTATTTATTTTTATTATAATTGAAAATAGTTAGAAGAGATTTATAATTGTCCGTTATGTGTGCATTTAGATTATATTCAATTGGTTTTTTTTTGTTAATATATAAACTATATTTAAACAATCTATTACTTAGATAAAGTTTAGATATAATTATTGGCAAAAAAAATTATACCAATGTAAAAAAATGTAATATTAAAAAAAAAATCCAAAATTGTAGGTTTTGTACTATAAATTTATAATTTCTATTACTTAACAAATGGAAATTATTCAACTATTGATAATGGTAATTTTTGAGCGGTTTACTCTACTTTAATTGCTAGATTTATT
>JAAAKO020027707.1:0-13803 GCA_010015015.2 Bolitophila cinerea
ATCATGAGAAATCATGAGAAATCATGAGAAGTCATGAAAAAATCAATTTTTATTTTTTGTGTTATCCTGAATGAACCAAGACCAGTAACCTCCCCTAACCTTCAAACCGTCCATCCGGGTCTGTTCGACCCAGATCACTTTCTAATTGGCATTTTTTGGTTATTTTAGGTGCACATTTTTTTTTTTTAGGAGCACATAATTTTTTTTGGAGAGCGATTTATTTTATGCCTTTCTAATTTAATTTATAAATATAGTATATGTATATATTTATAATATTTTATAAATGGACTTTTATAATTAAAAGAAAAAAATGTTAAAATTTATTATTTAAGTCTTCTGAACATAGACGTTTTGAATGTTAATGGGCTGTTTCAGTTTGTAGAGAAAAAAAACAAAGGAATTCAGTGAAAAAAAACGTTTTTTTATTTTTCGTTAGCACTTTAAATTGAAACCATTTCCTAAGCAGAATATCTGTCTTTTTAGCTTAGTAATTTGCCTATCATAATTTTTACCTCCTCCCTAATTGAAATTATACAAAAAAACTATTTCGTAGCCGCTATATCCTACAAAGAATGTTAAATTTATTAGATTAATTATTAATTAATACAAAACACTCCTTAAAATTATCCCTTAAAATTTATACTGAAATTTTCACTGAATTTAGAGCTTCTCTCGGCGCCGTAAATACCGTTATGGTTTTTCGGGTGGTATGGTGTTTCACATTCACTAATGCCAAATTTCCACTTAGTGGCCATCAAATGTTCATTTTTTGGACATTTGAATGACCGAGAATAATGCCCAATAAAATTTATTCCAGTGGAAAAACTTTTTTTTAAATGTTTACGAGGTGGTCATTTAAGAATAAAGAATTAATATGAGGCCACTTTTTTACGGGTTCATAATTTTTACCTCCTCTCTAATTGAAATTATACAACAAAACTAGTTCTAAGCGCCCCTATCTCCTACAAAGTATGATAGATTTTGTTAGAATAATTAGATTATTAATTCCTTAAAAATTATACCGAAATTTTGACCGAATTTTGAGCTTTTTGTGACGCTTTAATTCTCGTTATGGTTTTTCGGCCCGTTAGGTGTTCTCCTAATACTAAATTTCCACATAGTGGTCATTTTTTGACCATTAAATGTTCATTAAAGTTGAAAGAGTGGCAATTTTTTTGGTCATTTGAATGACCATAAATAATGCTTAAAAAAATGTATTCAAGAGGAAAAACTCCTTTTTTTTCAAATAAATACGAGGTGGCCATTTCAGAATAAAGAATCATTAATTTACCGGGTTCAAGTGGCCATTGAGTCCCACATAGTTGCCAATTTGCCAGTTGAACCATTAATTTTAATGACCACTTAACCAATAGGTAAAAAGCTAAAGGTCGTGCAGAGGAAACCAATTAAAAATGTGGTCTCTACTTAGTGCTCATAACTTGAAGAAATTTTACTTGTTTCAGGACTATTTTGAGAACACAAAAAAAAAATGTTTCTTATAAAATAAAAAGATTTTTTTAACTGCTACATATCCTCCTTTTTTAAATATATTAGACATTTAAAGCTAAGATGGACTAACTAAAAAAATATATTTAATTTCCCACCTTTTTATATTTAATTAATTCCACCAAATTTGTTAATTATTTAAAACAATATTTTAAAATAGTTTTAATAGTTTTTATGAGTTGACTAAATAAAACCATGGAATTGAAAGTTATTCTATTCTTATTCGGATGACAGATGACGAATAATTTTAAATATTTATCAATTATATGGTTTTCAATCAGTCAAATCAACAAAACTATAACTAACCGTTTATATTTTATTTCTTTTATTTTAAATTTCTAATTATGTAAAGAAAATAAATATTTTTGAAAAAGAAGGTTGATCATTAACCCTATCAATGACAAACACCAGTTTTCTTCGTCTAATTTAGACAAAACATTATAAATTTTTAGGGTATTTTTATTGACATTTCATTTCTATTACCTGTCACACCTTGACCTATAGTCTATCGGTTTTTCTACCCTTTACACTGTAAAATCGATTTAAAATACATGTTCGGTTGTCAATTTGGAGGTAAAACTGAGTTTGTAGTGAAAATTGAATTTACTTTCAAATGATGTTTTGCACAGTCTCGTGCTGGCACCCCAAAAAATCCAATAAATAAAAAACTAAATAATAATGTCGGAAATATAATAATATATATTTAAATGATTGCATTTCCTGTACCGAAAGATTCAAGTTGTCATCCTTAAAACAATCAAAACCAAAAAAAATATTATTATTATTATATGAAATATTTATTGATAATAATTTTGTACAAATTAAATAATGTTTTTCAATATTAATCACAATATTTTAGTCTGTATTATTTTTTTATCAATTTTATGGATTTTATTAATGTGTTTTGGGAAAATTGATTTCTGGAATTCTAAATCGTTAAAAATGTATACAATTTTTAAGCATGAATGTGAAGAATTATCAAAAAATAGTGTTTTTCTATCCGAATGTTATGAGCACTGGCTCAAAAAATTACCACCTTTACTACCAAATCAGACACTGTGTTATGGTGGCACTATATAGAATATTATATATAGCAACATTAAAACTAAAGACAATAAATACATGGATTTGCAAGGAAACAGCAAACGCGCTGGCACACAGATGAAAGCAAAATATTTAAATAAATCTTGCCAAAAGAAAACATTTACGATGTGAGTATATTATATATTATATATACGCACAGTAAATAGACTATATAAATATATATATAAATATAGTCTTGCAATAATACAGCATAATAAAACACTTTTTTATAACAATTATATGTGAGAGAATTTAGACGCTTTTCTTTATGCGGCGAATTGAAATTAGTCGACTATATTGTTTATATTTACGAGTACTCTATCATTTATTGTATATATACATAAATATATGTATTCATTATGTACAATACACATACATATTATAAATAAATATGTAAGAAAAAAATTTCACTTGTGTATTACCTTTTAGCTAACTAACGATATATTTAGAAGTACGTTCGTAAAGCATTCAACTAAATAATAAATACGGTACACGCAAATTGTATTATTATATATATATATATGTTTTAAATGATGATTGGAATATTACCATAATTTGAAAATATGTATATATTTATATTTCATATTTGTATATATTATATATATTATATGCAATTATAAGATTTCATATACGAACAGTAGCAGATGTTTTAATTGGACTTTCCTCGGAAAATTAGGTTTTGAAAAGCTAACTTTGAAAAACATCTCATTAACCTATAATATACAAACATCAATTTTCTGTAAGCGTGTATAGACTGTAGAGTATATAATGCATATATATAGATCAAAAGAGAAAAAGCATTATATAAGTATAATTTAGGTATAAATATACCTATATACGAGTATATATAAAGAACATGTGATCCTATATGATATTATATTATATATTATTTACATTTATATTTTGGATGAATGTTTATTTCTAATTACCAGTGTGCCACAAAAGCCACAGTATTATATACATACAATTGCTCAGTGGTTCCAAAAACATACATTCGAACCCTAAAGACTCATCCCCTTAGCGCGCAGCCCCCGAGGTACAGCCAACACCGAATTATAATATGTATATACAGTAAATCTAATTAATTGTTTGCTGCGTAGGCATGTCGTGCATAGATAAATATTATTTATGACGCCGCGACGCATTTTTAGGGCATTTTATATTACGTCCAATCACGCCACCCGACATTACAATATTTTGTTTTATATTAATTTACTTTTTTACATAATGCAACAAATTTGAAGTTTTAAGACAATTATTTCATAAAAATAACATATTTATTCATTTACTAAACGAAAGGCCCTATATAACAATATTAAACATAATTATATATAAAATATTAAATAAAACCAAATGATCAAATTAAAATCTTACTAATAAAAAATATTAAAATAATTAGTTAGTCACGATAATTTATTGGTCACACAACTAGCCATCAAATCTCACCATATTCAACAGAAATAAATATAAATTTTAAAATGAACTAATGCTAAAAAGAGTCTTACATTTCTACTTTTATTTTTTTTTTCATAAGAACTGTGCGTTTTTTTTTATAAGGCATATTATAAATTTCGTAATATATTATAATTTTTTTTCATATTACATAATATTTTTATATTTTTTCCAAGTATTTTGGTATTATTTGGTATATTCTTAATATATTCTTGATATTACATAGTATATTAGGGATATTACTGATATTATCGTAATTTTGTAAATTTGTAAATGAATTAAAATTATAATTTTAAAATGTATGCAAACAGTGTAATGTCTCGTATTATGTGTATGTACAGTAATGTATGTAGATTATAAAATAAACATAGACTTAAAAGGGTCGGTGTGAGGCCGCAAGTGCCATTCTCATCACCGCCCAACACGCAGATGACATAGGCACTGCAATTATTTTGAGCTATGTCAATAGTGCAAAAAATGACGGTACAGCCTTCTTTAACGAATGACATCTGCGCTAAATTTATAACCTTATAAATAAAAATAAATGGGCAACGAAAATTCAGCCAGATTTATATAACGCGTCTTATAAACTTTTGTGTTTTTAATAAAAAATCGCAAAGCACAAAATACCAAGCGTGCGCTTGCGCACGCAACCTTTTGTCATAAAGTGCTTAGCAAAGGTGTCTTGGCTCAAAATTCAGCTCTTGAAAAGGGTCTTACATTTCAACTTTTAAATTTCATAAGAACTATGCGTTTTTATCGACCATTGCACTAAGTATAAAAATTAACACCATATTATATATTTCGTAATATATTATCATTTTTTTATCATATTACATATTTTTTTGATAATATTTAAATTTTTAATTATATTCTCAATATTCTCAAGATATTCCTAATATATTCTTGGTATTACATATTGTATGTTATTACGGATATTATTATCGCAATTTTGTATATATGTAAATGAATAAATATTATAATCTGAAAATGTATGCAAACAGTAATGTCTCGTGTTATGTATGTACAGTTATGTATGTAATTTATAAAATAAAGTAAGACTAAAAAAATGGTCTTACAATTTAACTTTTAAATTTTTCATTAACGCTTTTTTCGACCATTTCCCTACGTAAAAATTTGAACACCATATAATATATTTCGAAATATATTATCCTTTTTATCATATTACATTATTTTTTTTTATATTTTTTCGAGTATTTTGGTAATATTGAAAAATTTAAATTATATTCTCAATATTCTTAAGCTATTCTTAATATATTCTTGATATTACATACTATATTACGGATATTACGAATATTAACGCATATTAAAAATATCCGCGTACTCATTGATTAACACAAATTTTTGCGTTTGTGCAGTTTAGGCTTTAGTGCCTATGGAATTTTTCATTCTCTCCCATCAACATAAGGGTCTCCCCAACACCGAATAACATAATATAATGTCTAGCAAATGAACCCCTTTAGGGTGGGAGATTTCAAAGATTTGGTAAAAATTAGAAAAAAATATATTTGGAAGCGTTCCGGAAAGTGTTTTTGGTAATTAATTAAAGTTATTTAAAATTTCTATAACATAAAAATAAAAGAGGGACAATCGGACTCCCCATTCAGGATATATTAAAAAAACGTAATATTTCATAAAATTGTCTATAGGGGGGAGAGGTAAGGGGATTGGGCGAAAAAAGGATGCCATTATTTTGAAAATGGTCAAACCTATACAACCCTTCAGTTTATTAGACCGTGGACACCCTTTTTAGGGAAGTATAATATTATTATGGTTTTGGGCCATTTAAACCTTAGTTCGAGGTCGAAATTAAACAAAATCAAACAAATGTATAGCAAATATATATTTTTTTGCAATGTGGGTCCAAGGACCTAAAAAATTAAGGGCTGTATAGATTTTACATTTTTAAAAAATTGCATAATTTCTTTTTGTTTTTCCCCCTTCCCCTCCTCTCTCTATATCAAATTGTATGAAATATGACGATTTTTTATTATCTCCTAAAAGGGTGCTTAGATCCCTTCCTCTCTTTTTTTAATTATAGATATTTTTAAAAACCTTAATTTGATACCAAACACATTTACCTTAAATCACGAAACGCTCCAAAAAAATCGCAATTTTATATCAAAACCCCTTTCACCTCCTTAGGGAGTCATTTCCTAAACATAAAATATTGTTTTTTGGTGTTAAAAGGTTCCTCTTCGAAACCTCTTTGAGACAAAAGTATAGTTTAGGCTTTCGGCCTAAACTACACTTCAGCCCAATATTTTTATATATTTGTGTAAATGAATTAAAATTATAGTACTAATAATACTACTAATACAACTACTGGTATATTTTTTATTAGTATTATTATTATTATTATTATTATTTTTATTATTATTATTATATTTGACAATACATCACTCTGAAAGTATGCAACTTTAGGGTAATACTGTAGTGCCTGCCTAACAATGGCTAAATTTATGCTAAACAAATATACAAAATTAGCATAAACCAATGAGTACGCGAGAATATATTCTCTGTATTTTACCGATATTATCGATTATTATTCGTTATTAATATTATTAATATTATTATTTTTGTATTATGATATTATTTTCTAAATTTTTAATATTCTAACAATAGTATTATTATTATTGTATTTATGTAAATATTATTAGAAATTCTTGATATTAATTATAATATTATCAATATTATCGGTCTTTTTATAGAGACCGGCAATTCATTTCAGTTTTTGATACCGTATTTAGAAAAATACCTGTTTAACATTTTTAATTAGAATTTTGAAGAACAAAAATTATTGGTCCGAGAAGATTTCAAGATTTTTTTTGCGTAGGTAAATTGGACATTTTGTGTGAAGTAGATTCTTTAAGAAATAAACATAAATTGAGTTTGAGGTAATTGTCTACAGAAAGGAAAACTTTTAGACGAGTATCAGTTGACATTGGGTGACTGTGAATCCAAAAACTTTCAAGACCAGCAATTTTTTTGGACGGAACATTTGATAGATGATCAATCCAGCTAAATTTACTGTTTATTGTTAATACAAGATTTTTAGCAATATATATATGTATATATTAACATGATTAACATGATTTAAAATTTTATCAATTTTAGGATTTTAGAAATCATTTTTTACGTGATCCTAAAATCAAAATAAATTTAAAAAAATTGAAGGGTTTGTAGAATAATATGAATAAATGCAAGAGGGGGAGTAAAGAGTATTATACTTGTGTTTTTTATCATTAAATAAGCACCAATCCGATACTCTGTCAAAGTCACTTTGATATAGCGGAATCTGTTATGCCGGATTTCCACCTAGTGGCCAAGTTTTCATTATTATTATTGGCCCAAATGGCGAATTAGCCATATTTTGGAAACATATTTTTTGGACAATACACTAACTGAAAAATAGCCAACCCGCAAAATAAGTGGCCACTTCTTCTTTATACTCTACCTCATAAACATTTTTATTTAAATGGCCACGGTTTCCACTTAAATGGTCATCAAATGGCCACAAAATGTCCACTTGGCCACTTGGTGGAAATCCGGCATTAGGAAATTGAATTTAAAATGCTACATACGGATAATATAATTGGACATCATTCGGAATTGGGTGGAAGTAGAAATGATAGTAGACTAATCATTTATAAAAAGGGTTAAGATTAAGGGTTCAATAACAGATACTTGGCGAACACCAGTTGGATCAGTAAAGAAGTCAGAATAGATACTAGATGTTGCTAGTACACATTCACAAGACATAAGACCAGCAGAGATATATTATTGAGAAACAAATATGGTTTATTAGTTTGCTGCACAGGAGTAAATGGGAGACTGTATCGATAGCCTTTGAAAAATCAAGAAGAATGAGAGTCGAGCACACTTTTTTTATTGAGAATTTGCAAAATGTTGTAATTTACATTAGGCAGAGCTGTCTCAGTACCATGACCTTTGCGAAAACCAGATTGATATCTGTTTAAGAGTTTTTGATATTGAAGATAATCATTAATCTATTGTCTAATAATTTTCTAAAAGACCTAAGATGAAGCAGGAAAGATATGCTAATGGGACGGAAGTTTTGAAGTTCTTAGGAACGTGTATTTTTGTTGATAGGAATAAGTCTGGCTTTTTCCAGAGTTAGGGTAAATATTGGAGGATAATATTTAGTAATTATGGATATTTAGTAGATGTTGAGCATTGAATAACAGGGAGCATCATTTTTTAAATCACAATCAGGATATTGTCTAATGTCTAATCCTTCTGATGTTAAGCCCACACTTTAGAGAAGGCAATTATTACTTCTGGGAGGGTAAAATGAAGTTTTACATATGGATAGATTATCAAATATTTGTGGAACATTATTGAATTGATTTTTTTTTTGAGAAATATGGTAAGGTTATTGATGAAAGAGAAAAATATTCACCGAGATTTCGAAGATTATGCAACAAAATACTAGAGGCTAAAGAAGGTCTAAGAAATAGGTAATTAAAGTTTTGTTTTGCTTCTATAAGGAAAACCTCACTGCGGCTTCTTAAGTAAGTTTGGCAATATATCTCTATCAAAAAATATTTATATACTTTTAGTATAATTTATATCGTCATGGTGACATCTTCAATTTGACCGGAAAATGTTTGATTGTCGAAAAGAAATCAAAATTATATGAATGCTTCGCATAACAATCACGCGGCACACAGAAAAATGTATTCATATATTTATTATTGCACTTTTACGATTCTCATGGTTAAAATATAATCAGTGAACGAGTTACGATGAGCATACAATATTTTTAATACATTGTTATATGTATACTTATGTAGGTTTTTCTTTTGCAACCTGTTACGCTTCGAGTATCATCAAATAATCGTAATGTAATGAAACACTCGCCCAGCTAAATGAAACTTTAACTACCACACACAAGCACAGCTAATAAATTAGCTTCCACTGTACAAACAATAAACTATATACATACATAATGTATATGCCAGAGTCAGAGCATATGTATACATGATGTCATATAACTTATATATATATAATGCATTCTATATCTATAAATACACATTTGTAGGAGTACATACGAGCACAGAAATTGCACGCTATTTTATATCGGGTTATGTGTGTACTTGCATATATGCTCGATATAAAATGTACAGGTACACCACATTATGTATAAATATTAAATAATAGTAATTTGAAATTGGTTCGATGTGTAAATGTCATCCATATCTATAAGATATTACAAGAACTTCGAGAAATTCCATTTTATTCAGTTTCGTTGTGTGGATTGTGGGTACGACTTTGTATGTTTATTTTATTTCAATATTAAATTGTAATGGTTATTTGATAAAATAAAATGCAATAAAGGAATCTTCAATTTGGAGCATTTTTCGAAAGTGTATGTTTCTGGAAAAAATGATGGCCAAGAGGACGGTGAATGATAACACATGATATTTTTTGATGATTGGATTGAAGAAGTTGAGCTGTAAAAACAGAATTTACAATTTCTAAAATAAATTAGTAAAATATAACTATCTATCGTGACGATCGAAACATTTTCTGGATCCGCCTATGGTTTGTAGATTATTATTTATAGATTCCAATACTACTTTCCGTTAATTTTTAGTTTATCTGTTTCTCGAGATATTTCATAATCGAGATATTCTAAAATCCAAAAAAGGTTTAGTCCTTATAAAAAAATGGTGTTTCCTATATGTCAAAAATGTTGCTAAAATAAAAAAAATCACAGAAAAGTATTTACAACGCTTATTTGATCTTTGCTCTTAGTTTCGTGAAAATTAATAAAATTAAGAAAATTAATTTATCTATTAAAATATCTTGTAAATTATGAAAATCGGATTAAAATTAATTAGGTTGTAATTAATCAAAGTTACTCAAATATTTATGAATATTTTTAATAGAAAACGTAAATAAATTATTTAATATATTGAAATGTTTGTATGTTTTTTTTCTTTACGGACAATTCGTCAAAAACAATTCATCGAAAAAAAATCATCGAATATCAATTGATCGAATGGACAATTGGTCGAATGGTCAATTCGTCGAAACACAATTCATCAAAAAATAATTCATCGAATAAACAATTGATCGAATAAACAATCGATCGAACGAAAAATTCATCGATTGGACAATTTACCGAATGGCGACAATTCACCAAAAAATAAAACGATGATTTGCGGACAATTCGTCGTAAGCAATTCATCGTAATGCAATTTTTCGTAAGTAAATTGATCGTAAAGCAATTCATCGTAAAGCAATTCATCGTAAAGTTATTAATATATTAAATATACAATTAAACTGTCATAACTACGAAATTATTGGTTTTTGCTAGTCTTTTGCAAAAAACAAGCAATCCATTCTCTGGTAAATTACATTTTTCAGCGCGCTTTGTAAATTTTTTACTGAAAAAAACATATATATATTTATGTATATATGTATATTTAATATTTCAATTACTTTACGATGAATTGTTTTACGATCAATTGCTTACGAAAAATTCCATTACTTACGACGATTTGTCTACAAATCATCGGTTTAATTCGGTGAATTGTCCAATCGATGAATTGTCGTTCGATCGATTGTCCATTCGATCAATTGTCCGTTTGATCAATTGCCCGTTCGATCAATTGTTTATTCGATGAATTGTCCATTCGATGAATTGTTTATTCGATGAATTGTGTTTCGACGAATTGACCATTGGATCAATTGTCCATTCGATCAATTTATTTTCGATAATTATTTTTTTCGATGAATTGTTTTTGATGAATTGTGTTTCGACGAATTGTCCGCAAAGGAAAAAAACATACATTTTATCAACTGTCCGTTCGATGAATTGTCCAATCGATGAATTACTTACGATAAATTATATTATATATGTATAGATTCTCTCGATGAATTGTCCATTCGATAAATTGTGCATTCGATCAATTGACCATTCGATGAACTGTCCATTCGATTAATGGTTTTTTGATGAATGGTTTTTGATGAATTGTTTTCGATGAATTGTTTTCGATGAATCGTTTTCGATGAATTGTTTTCGATGAATTGTCCGGCTACCAGTTTTTTATACTTTTAATAAAAATAAAAGCACATCATTGAGTCATTTCTAAAATAAAAATACATTATTTTTTATAGATTTTATTAAAACATAACTAATAATAAGTTTGATTAAAAAATATATTCAAAAAACACAAAACTCTATGGCGCTTATTAAAATCATTTATAAAAATAATAATAACACTAAATAAGCTTAAAATATTTTTTACAAGATGAACTAAATGATCTTTGATGATCAAGAATCTTTTTTATCTCTCAATTTACCTATTTTGACTATTTATCAAATATTTTTTTTAAAATACTCATTAAAGCTATAAAGTTTAAAACATTAAATTGTCAGCATTTTTTGCTTTTTTTTGGTTATATATAAAAAATAAAAAAATACCTGCCTATATTTTAAATACGCTCCAATCACATCATGTGAGGTTCATTTTCTAAATATCAAAATATTCCAAGTGACAATCGCAGGTCGTTGACAGTGGATACATTATAAGTTGTTATAAATAGTTTATATAAATAATAAACCACTATTTAAACTCTTTTAAACCACCATTTTGAGGCTAAGGTTCAATAATCATACAAACTTTGAAGGGCCCTAACCTGAACCCTATGGAACTCCCACGAAAAATATCTTAAAATTAGTTTTTTTTTGTGGATCGATCCCTTTTCATTATGCCTATGATCGGCCAAATTGGAGTATATATTTGTTTTTCTTGTTTTTTATTTATCTTTATGTATTATAACAATTCTTTGACCAATTTTTTCTAGTTTAATTTATTACAAATTTATGACCTATTTTTTATTTATTTTTGTACAATTTAGTATTTTTTTGGCATATTTTCAAAACAATAATCATTTTTGCGCTTGAATTTTGGATATTGCCAAATTCAAGCGCAAAAATTTGATTTCTAGCACCTTTATTGCATTCTGCTTCTGAAACTTTATTTAAAATTTTAAATGTTTATTGGATTTTTTACCAGCAGCCGATTTAAAAAAAAACGAATCAACTACAATCCTGAGTGTTCGAAAAGGGTGTCCCAGAATTTATAAATTAGGTAAACTAATGTTTAAACTTAAAAAGTATCTGAAAAATACTGAAAAATGGTCATACTAATAATATATACAACGTAAAAACGTTATTTTAAAAAATAATACTACTGAAATTGTGTTCCTCTTAAAAGCTCAATTCAAAAAATCGCAACACTGAATGTTTGTAAAACCGATATAGTTTCAAAGCGCTTCTATTCCTTAAGATTGAGTACAAAAATAAGAGACGGGAATAAAATTAAAGTAACCTAAAGGTAATTGGTCCTTGAAAAAAATATTTTAAGAGATTTCGTTGAAAAGCTTGATCCTTTGGCCACAAAATTGCTACAACTAAGCTTTAATGTAGTCCGCCAGTGCTGATCTGTTATTTTTTAGCAAACGTATCGCTACTACGCTACTAGGCTAATACTATTCTCATCCGATGGGTGGGCGAGAATAGTAGGTAAATTTGGAAATGCATTTTGAGCAAAGTTTCTACGTTAAAAGGCGTATACGTGAATAGCATTAGCTGGCTTGTGCTACAGCCAGATGTCGATGGAATTGGGGCGCAAGAACACTATAGAATGGTTATACTCGCCCCTCAGTGACATATTGAGAAACTTCGTCAATAATGTCCAAAAACTTGGAAACATCGTTAAAATCTCCAGTAAAAATGGCGTTAAATAGTTTCGCCGATTACTCTTCTCGTCCCCCACTATTCTCGCCCCATTCTACCATACTCACTTTTGTGCTTAAATAAAATATTATAATAATTATAATATAAAAATGAATAAATAGTTATTAGTACCTACCTAAGAAACTTTTAAAATATTATCAAAACTTCTAATATTATTCAGTTTTCAGATTTTTTTAATTTCAAGCCGTTTATATATTTTTTTGTTTTTCATACAATACACATAAAACAACAAAAAATCAAAACCCGTTTTCATTAGAATTTATTTTGGCTTTTAGCCGTTTTTTCATGTTTAGTTAGCCGATTGTCATTTTAAACATATGGCAACACTGTTATATTTAAATTAACTGTATATATCCAAATAATAGTCTAATATAATATAATATGCATATATTTATAAGAATAGACAAAGACAGCTTCACTGATTCAGAGCGCCCTTCCTAAAATCAGGTATAACCTCTCGTCAACAAGTGAACTTAATATTGAAGTAAGTTGTCTGAAGTAGCAATTATGTAGAGACACACCGCTGTCTCGAAACTAAATCAACGTGTCAGAGTTATAATTGTCCCATTGTGTGTCGTGCAGAATGAATTGAGTGGGATATTTACAAAACTAAGTCGACACCTAAGTTGAACAGAGCTGATAATTCGAGGGTCTGGACTTATACTAAACAACTGCATCGCACAAATTTAGAATGGCAATATTTTTTTTAGTTCAATATTTAAAAAATCAATATATATTTTTAAAACTGTTTAAATTATTAATTATAATAAATAATGGTTAAAAAATCTTTGAAGTTTTCGTAAAAATATTATAAACCCTTATTGTGCCTGCATACTTAAATAATTATATCAATTTTTACACAAGTATTTCGATATTTTCAGAAAATATAAATTTCAACTCTAAATGATAATATTATATATATATAAATTTTTAATTTGAATATTGAA
>JAAAKO020027718.1:0-13802 GCA_010015015.2 Bolitophila cinerea
AACTAAATCGGCGCTTCATTTAAAGCGTAAAGAGCTCGGTTTGGTATGCGGTATCCTCACGGGTCACTGCCGACTAATCAAGCACCTTTATCGGTTGGGCTATTCAGATAGCCAAACATGCAGGTGCGGAGAAATTGAGTCTTCGATTCATTTCCTCGCCGAGTGCCCCGCGCTTGACATCCTTAGATGTCAAGTATTTCCCTCCTACAAGATCCCCCTTGATTCGCATCCGCCTTCTTCCTATTAGTAAGATTGTTGAGTTCGTCAAGAGATCGGGTAGGTTCCCGGAGAACGACCGACTCTGAAATACGGGTTAAAGCACAATGGTACAACTCAGTGGCCTACGTGCTGGACGTGTCTCTTCGAGATGGTTCCCCCCTCCAATCATCATCATCATCATATACTTGTATATACTACATAATCAAGAACTTTAATAAAGCAAAAAATAGAAGAACTATTTGTTATAGTCAATAAAAAGCAAAATGTTATTATTGGAGGAGACATGAACGCGCATAATTTTTTATGGGGTAGCAATTATATCTGTAGGAAAGGAGAAGACTTTGCGGATATAATATCAAATTAGAGTTTAATAGCGTTGAATACAGAGCAAACCACACAAATAGGTAATAGTGGCCAAACAAACAAACCTCTGCTGTGAGTTCCATGTAACTGTATATGCCGAATGCAAACACACACCCGACACGACCAGATACAAAACATCACACAGTCCTTTTTAAACCTCGATAGACTACACACATGAATTATATAAATATTATACAAACACACAGCCAACCAAAAAATATGTAACGAATCTTCTTGAATTACTATTCCTAATATTCCGATTAATATAGACATAAAATCAATAATCTTGAGCAATTAATACAAACACAGCAAGATTACAAAACTGAATGAAATATTTGCCAAAATCGTTTTATAATTAACTGTGTTAACCTAATAACAAAAATATCAATGGAAAATTGTTATTGATTTAAAAGATGATTTTAACATGCTAGATTAAAAAACCCTACAAAATACTTTACTAGAACAAGGTGTCCCTACCTGTTACAATAACTGGATCATCTCTTGCTTCCACAACAGATCTATTACTAGAGACTCCATTACAAGGTCTATTACAGGAAATTGTTATAAATGGTATACCTCAAGGATGTACATTATTGCCTATCATTTTCAAGTTATACACTGCAGTACTACAAATAATTGTACAGATAACACAAATATTTTTCAATTTACTGATGACTAAACATTGATTGCTTGGGACAAGAGTCTGGCGAGAGCTGAACTAATACTACGAGAAGAAATAAACCGGGAAATAAAACAGCATTTGAATACATAGGTACGAAAACCAACCACTAGGAAAGCTCTTCTATGACATTCGGTCATGATGACTTATATAATTCTATACTACACATTGAACAATACCTTCAGTTAAACACTTGCGATATTTGGAAATTTATATCGACGAAAACTTGAACGTTATGAAACATATTAATTTGACAACAAATATGGAGCACATCCTAAAACCTTGAATTTGGCAGCTATATTTACGGAAATTCTTTCAAATTCGCCAAAGATAAACTCAAAATTCGTCCAAACGAATCTTTTAGAATTAGTTTTAAGAAGCCGGACTCTATATTTTTATGTAAGTTGATGGAGTTGAGACGCATCTAATAGGGATGAAATAGGTAGTTTACGGAAATAAGTTTTTAAAATTAAAAAATGTCATTATACCAACTTCAGCATGTAAAGCGAACAAATTAAATTTAATGGGATTAAAAGATCAAATGCTCGAACGTTCATATGCGCGAACGTTACCATTAAACGTTCGCGCATTTGACCGGTTTCCAAAATATAAAAGACAAAATCATTATGCTTTAAAGCTTTAATATCTACCGGGATACAACTTAACAGTAACAACGTCACTGATATCACTGATCTAAAAATAGACTAAAAACACTTCTAACTAATGACATCATAATAAAATATTCACAGATGCGTCTAACAACGAATACAGGTATCGCCATTGAAATAACCAATAAAAACGTAAAAATTAAATATAACATCGATAAAGTCATACAAATATCGAACGCAGGACTTTTAGCAATTCATGGCAAGCACTCAAGAAACTCTCAACTATGGAAAACATGTGGAATGTCATACTGACGGATTCCTTAGTAAGCTGCGATTGATTAATGGTAATTCCAGATCATCAGTTGTTATTACTTCAACCTCATTAAAAATAATCTCTGGAGAACATAGTCTTATAGATAAACTTAATGACCAAAACATTCAAAAATACATGAAAATATAGTAATAGTAATCTAACCAAAAAAAAAAAAGTTACTCTTGTAGTGATAGACACTAGAGAAAACCAAAGATGAAAAAGAACCCACATTGGAAGTCCTTTTAAGTGTACTTCTTCATCGAAGCGAAATCTATATTTATATTTTTGAAATTACGTAATAGAATAACCCGGAAAATATGGCCATTAAGCTGTTTGCGTGTTACTTTCAAAACAATTCTCTAAACAAATTTAAATTTACATAAATGCCTCATTAAGTTATTATATAGTATGTGTGGAACACTATAATATTTTGTATAAGCTTATCGTATATAATATGTTACAATGTACTTGTATACCATCAGATAACAGATAACAGATGATGAATGACTTCATTGAAATCTTTCGTGTGGAACTGACACTTTGCTATAGAAAGTAAGGGTGAATCTGTTTTATAATTAATAGCAGGGACAGTGTGAATGATAATATATATATATATATATATAGAAAACTAAAACAAAAAAGTGTCGCTTTAAGCAAAACAATTTTTCTTAGTATATAATCTATCATTTCATTTAATGTTCTCGCTAATAAGAACACTTTTCCGCAGAGCACGATTTTCCGCGCACAAAATCGGCCCCACAAGAGAAACGCGACGAACATCATTTCACAACAAATAAGATCCATGAGGGGTTACGGGTTGCTCTACCGCACACTGAATTATCTAAGTTTTAATGTACTGATAAAGTTGTGGCTTTAATTTACTGGTTTAACTGGTTTCGTATTGCATTGCGAATTGAATTTGAAATACATATCCGTATTTCTCTAGGGGTGTTTTTTTTAAAGTAGTGTACATAAATTTATAGACATAATAAATGAATTGAATTTTCTTATAAATTTCAGAGCTAATTATTTACATATTGTATATTTGCATTTTGTTTATTAATACAACATATATTATATATATATATATAACGTTTTTTTGAATAGCATATATACATTATAGAAGTAAACAACTTACTCAGCATTTGTTTCAGGCGTAGGAAGATCTCCAATTGTGGTTAGCGTTAAAGTAGACCAGTACAAACTGCCCAAATATTTTCTAGCTAACGTTGCATAATCCCCGGGACGATACGGGTACACCCAGTCACCCTATTAACAAATCAAAATATATTCAATTTAAATACACTAACAGAACATCGGTTTCATTTTGATTACCTGGAATCCTTCCGCTTCCGATAGCAAAAAATAAAAACAACCAAACCAATGGGCCAAGATCAAAAGAATGTGAATCAAATTAACAACGCGCCACAGATTCGGCCACACCGTTCTACTCTCGACGATGTAGTAAAATTTCACGGAGCGATACACCTGAAGCAGTAAAAGCGTCCCAATTATATATATATATATAGATTATAGTGTCCGTTATTTTAAAAATTATCGGGCCGCATCCCTTATTTACTCCAAACACATAAACATTTTTTTTTATTTTTTCAGAATTTTTTATGTATGTTTAACCAACGACCACACAGTTTAAAGATTTCTATATAAAATTCAACGAATTTTAGAGACTTTGTAGTTATTATTTTATCGTAGGATTAATTACTGGCATAAGAATTTTAAATTTAGTCTACCCTAATATTTTGTATGGATTTACCCCTTTAAGTTTGGCACCGTGTACATTTGCATGCTGGTCAAATAGCCAACCCCTTTAGGGTGGTTTTACGTTTGTATAAACATTCTTAATATAAAAAAAATTATGGTTAACCGAAATAAAATAAAAACAAAAAAAAACTATTGTGCACCACAATTATTATTATTATTATTATTATTATTATTTCTTTATTCATACCTCATAAAAGAAAACTTATACAGAGGTGTATTTAACAGTACATTTTTTTAAATTTAATTAATTTTTTTTGTGAAGGAAAGGTGAAAGAGATTATGTGTTTAGTATTTTTGTATGTATATATTTTATTGTGATGTAATGTTATATAATTTACTCCATTACTCTGATATGGCTTATTTTGCGGCCTATTCGCAATAGTGGCTCGTTTATTGTGAACATTTTGTTTGTAATGAGTTCTTAATTTCTCTTTTAAGTTGCTGTTAGCTAAAATTGCTGAATAAAAAAAATCTGCAAATAATATTCAAAAAAATCCAGTGAATAATTTAAAAACGCTTACGGATTTAACATTATTAGTCGCTAATATCCAGTAGATGGCATCTTTAAAAGATAGTAATTCCGCAGGGTGTCCCAAATGTATATTTTTTATTTTATTTTAATATGTATATTGAACTACCCTCCGAAGATGATGTAAAAATAATTGCAATATTCTTACAGGGTTTCTCAGAAACAATTTATTAAATTTTAAAAAAGAATACGATTTTTCATAACTAGATAACTATACTAATCTAAGTATCTCATATATATTTATTCTAAAAAAATAAAGAACTTCATTAAATCATAAATATGATCTACAAATATATGTAAAAATATGTTTTACTTGTATAATTAAAAATATAATATGTTCAGTAGAATATCTATGTATAGGATAGAAGTCGTGAGTATGAGACACGTTTGTGTGTTGCTGTAGAATAAATTCTGACAATTTTAAAATCTTAGGCCCGTAATTAGTTATACAGTTAAATACTAACTAGAAAGACAAAATATTGTGGTCGAGGGTTAAACATAAATACTTTTTTTTTTGTGTTTGAAGTAAATTTAGGGCGCAGCCAAAATTAAATTCATTAAAGCATAAACGGCCACCCTAATATATATATAAAATTATTCAAACGCACTTACCTTAAAAAAACGTGGAAATCGCAACAATGGCTGCGTACCCAATCGCAACTGCAGCAAGTCGAGTGGCAGCATCGATGTCACATCAAACATAAACTTTCTGGAGCGCATGTAATTGCTGGCTAATTTATTATCATCGTACACCTGTGAAAGTACACACACATAATCACATTGAGTTAAATCACTATAATGTACTTGTATATAGATATGGACGTGCCTATTTCAGGTAAATTGCTCTATAGTATGTATATATATATAAATACACATAAAGTCACCACTATTCATGCAGAATGTGATCGCCTACATTTAATTATATATTTAACAATAAACAATGCACCCTTACCATTAGCCCTTGCTCCAAATATCCAGTACGAAGCTGAACTGCAATGTCCAGTATAAAAACGACGTCAGTTAGGCAATCACAGGAAAACCAAAAGTTAGGCATCAATTGCTGAATTTTAAATAAAACGTAAAATTAGTAATTTTTTTCTTTTCGGTGTATGGTTTTGAATAAATATGAATTAAATAAAACTATTGAAAATAAATGGCGGAGAAGACAATTGAGTGTACACTGACATTATGTCTATTCTTACGAAATTAATAAAAATTTAGTAAAAAATGTAATTTTTTAATGGTCTTGAGCAGGGCTCACACGTATAAAAAAAAATTCAAAAAATCATCCAATTATAATACCATTTTTTTGCTAATCAAATGATAACGCTATTTTCAAATTGTTTATAATTGTTCATATTATGCGACACCCTATTACACAGTAATTTTTCCAGTAGCGGATCCAAGTGAGGAGGGGCTACCTGAAGCTCATAAATATATTACGAATAGCTAAAAATATCAAAATCATATATTTTTTAATAAATATTCGTGAATAGGAGCTATTCTCGAATTGATCTGTTTTATTTATGTATACCTAAATGTACAATATAGGTGTGATATCAAACTTTTTTTGGTATTTAAAATTTCACACCTAAATTTAGGTACAATTTTTGATATTGAAGATTTCATCAGTGTGAAATCAGTTATTTTGTTCAAATTATTAATTTAACCCTTTTTAATGACAATATTTACTTTTTTTGTTAAAAAGAGCTTTTTTTAAAAAAAACTTTAAAATACTTTAATTTTTTTTGTTTTGGTACCATGAATATATTATATTCCAACACCCTTCCGCTGACATCTGCAAAACTCCAGTTTTCTGTATTTTTCCCCGCTTATCCGCAACGGATTTAAACCAAACCAACGGAAAAATGGCCGCACCGACAGCCGCTAAATACTAGATATACACACAAACACACTGTCGCACACACATCTGAAAAAATCACCACTGCATGGTCGATGTCTGAAAAGAAAATGTGCGCACTGGCACTATTATCCCAAACGGGAAATTGAATTTGAAAAAAATCTCCGCTCGGAAAATTTCAGTTCATTTGGCGCGCAAAGCGTAATTCTCTACGAAGCTCTGACACCCTTACCGGAGCCGGACCCGACCGATTTGGGAATATTTGGAAAAAAACGCACTACAAATCTATGTATGTATTTTCGGTCGGATCCAAATACAGCTGGATTTAGTAATTGAAACTCCCTATACTGTATTTCTACTACTATATTTCACATCTGTAGGCTGCAGTCCGGAAAACTGAATTCCCACATAAAATGATCTCAAAAAACAAAATTCCCACATAACATAACAAATTTATTCATATATCATTTCTTCTTTTTTTGCTTAATTATTACTTTTTTTATTTGTTTGTTTTTTTTTGGGTAATAGGCCAAATATAAATTGTAAATTGTACGTATTACTAAACATGTTTAATAGGGAGTATAATTAAACAAGTATAATTATGAGGAATGAGGTTATGTGTGCATGCTGATGCAAAGGTTAACACAGATGTATACACAAAAAAAGAGATTAAATAATATTTTTGATAGATAAGGTGTCCAAATTTGTTGATTCAACAAATCGACGCTGAAGGCGCCTCATTTCTTGAAGGACGCCTATATTGTGTACCGTTTTTTTCGTTACTCAAAAAATAAAAGTAGTAATTTATTATTTCGTTACGTTACATTAACGTTATTCCAGCACTGGTTCATAGTTTTTTGTTAAATTATATATTAAAAGGTTCGATTTATTTTGATTCTATATTATATTAAAACTTGTATGCATTATACTATATAAAAAGATAAGATTAAGCATTATACAAAATTCAAAGCACCATATATTTTCATTGTAATTTAATACTTTTATATAATCTTGAAATATGAGTGTTCTTTTAAACTACGGGCACGTGTTAAACCGGCAAAAGAAAAAGGTCGTTACTAATAACATTGCATAAACACATATTAAACATTATGTAAACACTTACTTGCAGCTCGGGAAAACTCTGTCGCACGATGAGCGTCCAAAGATTGTACAAGATGCAAATGGTTACAATCATTAGCCAGTAGAAGTAAAAGTTTTCATCCGGATTAACAACGGTTTTCCGTTTCTGTATGTAGCGTCGCCGGCGCTTAAGTGTTTTATCGTGATCACCGGAAGCACTCTCTGAGCCGGTCTCCTCCATTGTTTCCTGAAATTAAATGTATATAATTATATCCTTTACTGTACGCCAATACTTAATATAATGAGAGTGTTCTTTATTAATTAATATCAAATGTTCAACTTTAAATTCATTCAATTATGGCGAGTTTCATAAAGAAAAATTCATTGAACTGATATAAAAATAAAACACGCACAAAGAAAACAATTCTTTATTCAAATGTTTCAAAGGTAAATTCATCAATTGAGATGAGCATTTTAAGTAATTGAATACGAGGCAAAAAAAAACAAAAAACAATTGACATTAAATGCCTAGTGTTTGAAAAAAAAAACACGAAGATGTATGAACGTATTTATTGCAAATAATGAGATAAAACCAAAACATCTGCACGTAATTCAAAGCGACGGTATAGGGGGGGAGGGGTGTTTAATCACCTCAGATACACATTGCTATGTGTACCAACAACATATACCCACTCGTCAGTGACTTAGAGAGAGGGTTAGAGTGAACGAGTACGAGTATAATACACAGACGGCGACATCGATCTGATGAAAACACCTTTTTATCGCATCACCACTTGAATGTTCCCGTCGTCGTTGCTATTTCCTTTGTAATTGAATATAGGTCAGGGCTTTAAACATATATTTAAATACAACATATACATTATGTATTTCTGTATATATATATATATACATAAGGTTTGCGAACTTTAGGCGACATCGAACGATACACAAGTTTATGAACTAATTGTGTCATAAAATTCAAGTTTCAAGCGCAAGAGTCACACAAAGAAAGTAACGATAAATACATACATACTTATGTATATGTATATGTATATAACAAATTGTGAGCACGTTTTATGAATATCATTAAAAAGCGTGCTATGTAATATTGAATCTCAGCTGAACCTAAGTCGCACGCGGGCTTTTACGTTGAAGTAAAATATTTAATTAATTTTATCTAGATTATACATCTTCTGCAGCAATATTGAAGAGAATTACCTGAGTCTCTGGTATTTGACGTGTTGAAAATCGTTTCAGGAACGAGTCTTCTCTCTTGAGCGGTGGTTTCTTCTGTATCGCCGAGGATATTTGTACCGTTGTCCTGAGTTTCATCCATCTTTGATTCGATTTCGTCCTAAAGTTTCGTAATCTCATTACAATAATATTTTTTGTTTCGTGTTGGTTTAAAATTATTTTATATTTAAATTTATTTATTTTTTTAAAGGAATGTTTAGGTATAAAATAAATTCGAATTTAAACAACAAAATTAAATAATCGTAAAGCTGGAACTACGGAGTTTGTCTGTTATATCACCCGGGGGCCGTCAATGTAATGCGTAATACTCCGGGTAGTTTTCAAATTGAGTTACGAGGTGTTACGGAGGAAGGGGAGGGTTGAATTAAAGTATAGATTATACGTACAAATTATTATTTTTTAC
Source organism: Bolitophila cinerea (assembly GCA_010015015.2). NCBI lineage: Eukaryota > Metazoa > Arthropoda > Insecta > Diptera > Mycetophilidae > Bolitophila > Bolitophila cinerea. Next base: position 9,092 of record JAAAKO020027718.1, read on the forward strand.
GATTTTATTCCTATTATATAGATTATATATAGATTTTTGAATAACCTAGAAAATTTAAAAAAATTCAGATTTTAGTTTTTTTAGGCGGGTAGGAGTTGTTTTGTGTTAAGGGTTTTGTTAAGTAGTTTTAGGGTTGGACTGTAACAATATTGTTGACCCAACAATAAAAATTTGGTTAAAGCAAAAATCTGTCGACCTCGATATATTGGTCATAATGATCCGTACTGATGAGTAACTCGTCATTTTGTCCACTAGTTAGCTATTATGACTATTTAGATATGTTTGTGTGTGTGTGTATGTGACAATTTAGTCATGCGCTTGTTGCTCTTATGCTTTTTACATGAATTGATTGCTGTAATGACCTTTTTTCATCATATTTTTATGATTTTTTCATTCCTATTTATCTTTAATTCTTGCTAAAATTCTTCTTTGTTCAAATTATTAAAAATATTCATTTTCTTGCTTGTTTTGTAGTTCTCTCTCGATTGGATATACAAACATTTCCAAATGTTTAATTTTATATTAAAATTAAATTATTTCACTTTTTTAAATTAGTTTTTTTTTTGAGGGACTTTGAATTATTTGAACCTATTTTTTAAAAGTATTTGCAAGATTTTTTTTGGATTAGGATCGTATATCTTTTCACTTTTAATTATATAATGTTTTCGAAACTCAATTTATTTATGATGAGCCTCTTAGAACAACATAATACATGATATAGCAACATAAAAAAAAAATTATCTGACTAAAAAAGTAAATAAAATGATAGATTCTGTTTTATGTAGTCATTATAGCTATATAGTTTTTAATATAGTTACGATTTATCATTTTTGACTATTTAGTCATATATATGATCATATATAGCTTTTACAGCTATTTATCAAATATGGCAATATAGTTATTAAATGTTTCGCCAATGCAGTCAAAATAATGTATTTGTTTCCATTTTTTGGTCATTATACCTAAAAGCTATAAAAGCACAGCGTTTTGGTAATTATTTGTCGGTTGTGTTATTTAACGTTACTTAACATGCCAGTAATAGGTACCGGGGAAATAAAATACACGCCGCAATACAACTACTTAGCACTTCTGTTAAGCAACAGTTATAGTAAAAGAATAAAAAGAATAAAAAAATTAAAGTCTAATACAACCACATACACACAACCACATATAAATCAAGTTAATACCTCTACAGGAAATCTCCTTTCGATCCCGATAGTCAACGCAACGGATTTTGAGAGGGACAAATCACACAACGAAACTAGTGCAATGGTGAAAAAAATCCTTTTAATATAAGTACGAGTTAACAACTTCATGACAATGCAAAAACATAGGACTGGGTAAAACTGAAAGGTAAAGTACAACACTGCGAACAAAGAAACAACGGAAAAGATTAGAACATTTACCCGATACGTATATAAAACAAACGAGACATTTTTCCTCGGACTTTTTTTGTATTCGATTTCATAAACGGCTAGGTTTCGCTGGAATGGATTTTGGATGTCGTTGTTTCCTGCGGTAGTAGTAATTAGTATCGTAATGCCGTGTCTTCCGAAACGCTTGAAGAACACCAACAGCATTTAGGATTAGCCTTTAAACGGCTTCGCGACGCAGATTTTAAGATACATCTGAATAAATGAAAATAAATCGAAACAGCCGTAGATTTTTTGGGCCATCGCATTTGTGAATATGGGATTCAACCACTAACAGACAAGGTAGAAGCAATCGGACAAATACCACTTCCAACTTCCAAGACCTTATAACGCATTCTCGGAATGTTAAATTTAGGCGAAACTCAACAGTCTGGTTGTCGCGAATAAGAAAAAACGATCGCAAACCAATTTCCTGGAATGACAGTACGACGATTTAAACACAACGTTTTAGACCACGACGTTTTATGAATAAAACGCGGGCAGTGCGATATTTCGTCCATTACCTAGTTGGTCGACAATTAACAATATATAAACCGACCACAAACAATTGCTTGACAATTCCTGTCAAGGAGTCAAGGTGCACCGCTATAACAACTTCGTTCTTGAAATAAACACTGCTGGCCGCGAAAGGTTCGAACATATTAACATCGACATTGTTAGTGGTTCCCCGTAAGAAGGAAATTACATCTTTTTTACAATTATAAACCGACTCACAACACAAGTTAGAGTGAAGCTATCTTGGTAATGTACCAACGTACTGAAACCAACGCTAACGCAATCAACAGAAATTTGCTCACACAATTTGGAGTGCCGAATCGGATCCTGGTCGACAATTTGAATACGCGCTTTTCGCCGGTTTCACACACATTCTCTTCACTTCTATTTAGCGCTAGCGTATCAGTTGCTCCCAAGGATCTACACTACAGTATTTTTTTAAAAGATTTGTATTTTTAGATCATTTTTTTAAAACTTTTTGTTACCATTCAGTGACCTTGATCGCATTTTAAAGTTGTCAAAAATAAAACAAATTGTCTCCTTTTAACGAAAAAATAGCAGGTCTTAAAATATTGTCTCAGAAAGACTTCAAAGTACAAGTTATAGTTGGTTTATCGATATTTACAAGTGTTTGGTATGTGTGAACAAGAGATGCGAAAATATCACTTCGGGGTCACTAAATTTTTTTATTTTAGTTTTCAGTGACTTTATAAGCATTATAAGCTAAACACACCACCTGTGGATGACAAGAAGTAGTGACAGTAGTTCAAAAATATGAATTAAAACTCGGAACAGTCATATGATGATTGACCAAATCGGATCGGAGAATTCGATGCGAGGTATTGTCGGTGGAGCAATAAGGCACTTATAAAATACATTCTACCCACTTGTGGAACTAGAACATGAAAATAGAAGTAATGAGAGGAATGTCAAAGACAATGGTTCATATTTAGTCGCTTACATTGTATGGATAAAGCTGAAGCAAAATATCTATCCAGCGGATTCAAATATCATAATACCATGTAATAGGGTGCGGGACGAAATCCTAAAAAACATAAGTCCCAAATTAATTTTACCGAAAGACGATATCCTAACATAAAAGGCAGCTAAAGTATAAGCAAAGCCCTGGAAACTGATTTAACTATTGTTGTTTAATTTTTATTTTTTAATGATTTACAATTACAATAATTTACAATAATAACAAGGTTAAAATCTTCCCCATTTTATTTATTACAAAAAAGAACTATTAGATTTTACATATAATTATGTGTAATAGATTTTAATATTTTTTTAAGATTAGAAAAATATAAAATATATACAGAGTCACACTGTGTGCAAAGATTAGATACATTCGATTTTTCTGTCAACATATAATCCCAAAACATGTCTTTCAAAACCAATCACTAATCCAATATACTGTTATCATGCAATAATTTTAAAAAATATATTATTATCCAGTTTTATCTGTATAGTATAAGTTATAAATATAATGTTTGAGATATACTCGTATAAGTTATGTGTATATCGTGAACGTAGAAGGTAGATGATATACATTTTTTTAATCATCTTTAGCCTCATACAAAATCGTAGTTCCATTGTTCCACTTCCATAAATTTTAATATTTTACAAATGATCAGTCATTTAATAATTATATATTTTTTGTAATACATTGCATTTTAAAATAAAATTTAAATAAATTGGTATTAAAAAAAAACCTACTTATTAATTGATTAGAACAACCACTTAGTTTAATAAAAGATTTTAATTTACCAGAGAATGGAAAGAAAAGTAATGGATTGCTTGTTTTTTGTTAGTATTTTTCTTGTTTTTTTGCGATACAAGTTTAGTTCAAATGTAATACAAAATTGGGAATATATTATTTTGGGTGATTTTGTCATGGAAGATTTAATGTCATGTTTTTTTTTGTTGGACAAATTACGCCGTCTAATCTGTATCTATAATTTATTTTATTATTTTTTACAATAAAATATTCTAGATTTTTTCTCAATTGTAAATCAAACTTATATAACTGAAGCTATTAAATGCTGTAAGAACCAGATATATACACTATTTATATAACATAAATACGACCAGTGTAGTTCAAAACACATTTGAGTGGCCATAAAAGAAAACACGCTCGAACGTGCTGAAGTTAGACAAAGCTTTTCAAAATACATTACACGTCTATATTTACGGTGATTTAGTACGTACAAGGTTTCACATCAAGAAAATTTGATAGGAATGGGAAAGGGTAAAACATTCAAAATTCAAATGACCATCAATAAGCAATCTTAAGTGTCGAAATATACGTTTACAAAAAAGCAAAAGGGTTGTTATAAACATGAGTGGTTTTGATGAAATTAAATTACCTACACTTATACACACATGCGGCGACATGACCCTTTTTTGTGCAATAAAGAAGTTTAGATATTTAAATATTGTGTCATTAAGTAATGTGTAAACACCAGTTACCATGTTTTAGTAACGTTACTGTAGTTCAGTATAGACGCCGCGCCGCACCGGTTGGCTTTTCGGCGGAATGAAATAGACCCCAAAACATTTTCAGTATACAACAACAATCATGTGCTGCTCAAGCGCAGCATTTTTCTTTTTTTTACAAAAACACAAAGAGAAGAATAGAGAAAAGAGATTTTGGGAGATTTTTACAAGGTATAGTTTGCCTGTCACCGCCTTCTCAAAAATACTCTACTTTGACGGCAGTGAGGAGGCTTAAGTACACTAACAAATGATCCTAAGGCAAGACTGCTATGCTGTCGGTTTTT
>JAAAKO020027729.1:0-13798 GCA_010015015.2 Bolitophila cinerea
ATTTATATTATTTATACTTAAATCACACTCCTCATAATACTACCTTATAAATAAAAAAACACTAACTTTGTTGGGCTTGGCCTCAAATTTAATGCTTATCAAAGGACTTCTTCTCAAGTGAATTCTCAATTCCGATTTGTATTGAAAATATTTTAAGGCCAGAATTAAGATATCTTGTCAATTAAATAGTGCATTCTTCTCAATAAATACATTTTTGAGAGGGATTCACACTTGGGTGTGCGTTCTTCTCAATCATTTTCTTGACAAGAATTCACTTGAAAAGAATGCACACCCCAAAGTGAATTCTTCTCAAAAAATATAGATGACAAGAATACACTTGACAAGAATGCACAACTCAGTGTGAATTCTTCTCAAAAATATTTTAATGATAATAATGCAAAAAAATGCAAAATGCACACCGCTCTTGTTCTAGAAAAGCGTTTATTCCTATCCACATTATTATATTGATTTATTTTTGTTTGTTTAGTAAAAACGGCGCAAAGCGCCAAAAAAAAATTGAAAACTAGCAAAAACCAAGAATTTTACTTTTTTTTAATATAATAAATATCATTATGTTAAATTATGTATGCTTTAAATTAAAAAGAATAAACAAACCCAATTCTTTTAAAAAAAATATTGAGAAGAATGCATACCGCATTATCAAAGCTTAATTATTTAAAAATAATAAAATGAATTTAGATAATTATCACAATTATAGGAATATGTATGTCAAAGTAAGTCTATCGCGTATATGGCAAAAGTCTGTATGATAATGTTTTTTGGTTTTAAATACAAAACAGAAAACTTGTTATTATTTGTCAAATGGTTTAATTATCTAATCGAACAAAAAACACATAATTAAATTAATATCATTGCTTAATAAAATCTAATAAGATTCATCAATAGTTCTTTTTTGTTTGAAAACAGTTCCAATAATATTTCTTCGCGTTAAACGTTCAACAAAAATTTTAAAAATCATTTTTTTATTTTCAACTTTCCAAACAAACAAGACTTTTAACAACTATATATATATAACAAAAAATATATGCAATCAAAACGAATATAAACAATGATAAAAATAAAACATCCATATCATAAATTTATGGACTAGTTTAAAACCTCTCAATATAAGTTCTTTAAATAACAGTGTACACATCTGAAGTGGAAAGTCTCCTTGTAATCCAAGACATAAACCAGAATTGGAGGTACGCCAATAAACAAGCTGTTGAAATAACATGCAATCATTTTTCAAAAGAAAAGCTAGTCTATACGAAGCTTTTACAAGCTTTTACAAGCTTTTACAAGCTTTTACAAGTTAAAAGCTTATTTTCCATAAATGGGATTTTTCTAAACATTTAAATCAGAAATTGCCAATTGCTCGCGAACAACAAAAAACTCATCGCTGAATGAGAAAGAATGTGATTTTGCTCAGTAGCCAAAGCTCGTTTTTAATCGGTGATTTAAATTCTAACTTTAGTCTTAACTAAAACTTTATACAATGTAATGAACTTTAAATTAATTTCTTAATGTGTTTTACATCATAACAAATCTACGTTCTATACGTCCTCCACACCAAAACTCATACACATTTTCCGCGTCAAGCTGCTGCTTGTCGAGCAGTTGAGACGTTTTCTAATAAAACCAAGATAGGAAGTGCGATTAAACAATGACATAACACATAAAACGGGCGCATAATCATAATATCGACGATGAAATCTGATATAATTATATTATTTCGATATGTTTCGCGCAAGCAAAAGCATATTATGTGAGTGTAAAATGGCAATATTTATATATATACATAAATGATAGAGCGTTGAATAATGCGGTTAAATGAGAAAATGTGGGTAGTAAGAGGGTGCCATATATTCTTCAAACATTTTATAAAAGCCTGTTGATATTCTATCTTTATCATAAAACGTAACCATGATTCTTTAAATCATAACTACATGATGATTAAAAATAAGCTAAAACCAAGTTTTCAAATTTAAAAATGAAAATTATATATAATTTTGAAAAATATTTTTCTAAGTAATAGGATGTTTTAAGATCAAACTCGCATCATTTTATGTTTGTTAAGCTGTTCACTTGTATTTTTTATATATTTGATGTAAAAGGCATTCCTTTAAAAAAACATGAATTATTATATATTTTCTCACTATGCAAAAAAATACTAAAATATCATGTTATTTTATTAATAAACTCTTGTGACAGTTTGGATAAATTTGGCGAAGAAATTTGATATCCTTTAAAGGGTTAAAATATTTTTTAATCAATAACATTTAAAAATATTCGTCAATAAAAATATAACTTTATTTAGAATTTTGACATTTTTTTACCAGAACCCCACGGAAAAAAAGTGCAAATAATTATCAACTTCAAAAGATTTTTTTATTTTTTTTTTTAAATTAAAACATTTCCTACCTTCTCATTATTTTTTAAATAGAGCATATACATATTTTTATACAAATACACAAAACATAAAAGAATAATACACATAGTCTTGCTTCTAAAAATATTTTACAATATACGCATTTTTATGCAAAAAAACTATAAACTTTCCCGATTTTTAAAATGAAGAAAATCTAATTTATAAAATGAAAAATCCTAAATATAGAGTTCAAAACTGTTTTGACAATAGGTGCAAAGCTGTGCAAAATTGTAAACACATTTGCATATAGCAAAATTTTCAGTTTAAGGGCAGTATGTAATATTAATATTATTAGAAAATTAGGCTGAATAAAAATGACTAATTGTTTTAAAATGTTTTAACGTATAAAACTTAAACCTATATGTATTTTCTTATAAATATGTGTTACCTGCTTTAATCTCCAGAATATTAGTTTTTTTGCTGGCTTATACATATATCTAAAAAACTCAATTGTTTAATACATGTATCCACTCTATATATAGTACAAAATTACCAAAAGTGATATGCTTGTTCATACACAATAAACAAATCTACAACAAATATTTTATTATACAACATTATACACAATATCATTGGTTCTTTTTAATAATGTTTGATTAGGTTTTTACAACAGTGAATAGCATCAAAATAAATATTTACAAAAAGGTTTATTAAAATTAACAAATATTGTATTGAAACATATTTGTGTGTATTAGATTGTAATAAATAAATAAACAGTATAATTATATTTTTAAGTATTAGAGTATAAAATTATAAATTTTATTATGTGTACGTGATAATAAAATATATTATAATATATATATATATATATATATATATATAAATCTGCAAAATGCCTGCATTTTTTTCAATTTAATATGTAACAAAAAGGATATTGAATAATACAGTAATAATAAGAATATAAGGAATACCATTACGTAATATTACAAAGCGGATATTTATTGTGTGAGTGTGTTGGTTTGATCAAAGCCATTCACGTGTATATGTGTGTGTGTGTGTGGGTGTGTGCGCCTTCGCGTATTTAAAAGCATGTAACTGCATTGAAGTAGCACCTCCAGTAGACGCGTCCTTTGTTCGGGCCTAGACCTTCGCCGTGGCCTCGTCGTTGCAAGCCCATCTGTGAGCACAACATATTTAGTATTGAGTTACCTTATTTTCGAGACGCCTATTCTATGCTATATACAGCACATTTAAGTATATGGATATACACGCAGATACACGCAACGGAAATTGAATAAAAAAATACATATTCTAAAGTTGAACATATTCCAATATATAAATGGTAAGAGCTAATAACTAACCGATTCTTCTGAAGGTGGGTGCGCACGATGACCGGTATCGCCACGTTCTACCATGTCCTCATCGGCGTATGCGTCGGGAGGAGCATCTTCAATATTATTCTGTGATATTCCTATTGATAAAATTAGGTGTTCAATTTGGGGCGTTTATGAAAATATGTATTTTTTTCGTAAAGTATACCCTTTGTTGTTCCAAAATTTGGGACAAATTTCCCCTGCACGTCCTTGTTGAGTCTGGGTATTTTCCTAGACGAATGTCGACTATCTTTGTACAATTGACTGATTTTACGTACGCCTTCCTGGTCGTCGTCTTCAAGAGCATGATGCAGGGCCACCATTAATCGATCTAACAGAATTGCGGCTCGTTTGGGTACAACCATCTGAAAATCAAAATTATTATTCAATTATCTGATGTTTGTAATCTTTTATGCGCTCTGATCGTTTTACAGATATCCTGACGAATTAAACGCCAATCAATCATATCACAACAAATAATAACATAAAGAGATAACAGCATATTTACATCCCACCTATACGCTTTTAAAATCAATACTATACATTTTGGAATATGCTTATATTTCCCTATGTATTTAAACTGTGTTTCACCTGTAAAATAATATTTTTTGACGTGTTTATTGTGTATATACATACATAAATGCTATATACACAAAACGTATAAGTACATTATACAGGTAGAGTTCCATTTGCCTAGAAAACATTATTGTATACTATCGAGTATATAGAACATATGCACCCACATCCCACATGTTGTGCACAGTGCACAACTTGCCCGAATGGACGACATAAAAAGGCATTTAGTACACAATACTCACACAGAAAAAACAGATACACACATACACACATGTACACACATTCATAATAAACAACGTAAACATTTTAAAACCGTATACTCGACAGTAACTGTTGAATACGAATTGAATGAACGGTTATTGACACATTTTAAATGAGTTAGACAATTTGCCGAGTACGAGTTTGGCGCTTTTTCATTACAAAGTTTATACTTTATAGGAGCTCATTTGAATAGACCAGCATGTATAATCTAGTTCTATAATCTAGTTGTCGAGTATGAGTCTAGTTCTTCATTACGAAATCAATTAGAAATGTTGGGTACTCTTTGTTTTTGAAAAAAAAGAAGAGACAGTTATAAAACATGATACATCATTGCCTGAAGTTCACCTAGAGAATCCTTTTATGTATTAGGACCATTTTGCAAGGCTATTATTGAGTTACTCGTATACTAGCGGAGTACTGATTATATTTTTTGCTTTTTATCTGGTAAGCTTTTTTTGTTTCATTTTACATTATATAATTATCTCTACCAATTGATTCTGAATCATTAAAATTCTGTAGAAAAAAAAGAGAGATTGAAGAGAAGGCGTGGAAAAAATAGATAACAGAAATATTTATATAATAAAATTATTTAAAATTGTAAATTGGATAAGGAGAGAAGTAAAATAAATTGGGAGTAATATTCTTTTAGGTTTTATATAAAATCTAAAAAAATATCCTAAATAAAAGTCTAAATATATAGTATATGCTTAGTAAAGGTTAAGATACATGATTTACATGACATGTTATACTTCGGATTCTAAAAAACTCACGATTAACCAAACGATTTATTATTATACTTGTAAAGACAAGATCTATAAAAATATATTTATTTCAAAATGAAATTTGTTTCCTCCTTTCAAGTTTCTATGTAATGAGTTTTGAGGTTGACACTCTCGGCAACATCTACCCATTACGAACATCTGTAGACTAATCTAACAGTAATTCGTTATTTTAAATTATATTTTTTCTATGAAACAAATTATCTATTATATTGTTTTTATTATTAAAACGGTTATTGTTGCGCATTTATATATATATATATATATATATATATATATATTATTGGGTAAAAAGTTTTATAATTTTCGGCAAGCAATATTTGTTTAGATTAATTCTTAACTATTTAATTTGGTGAGCGCTAATTCGTATCCATTAAAATATATTCGTACTATATCCTTTGCTGTTGTTCTCCAGCCAATAACATCAGCCAGAATGCTAGATCAAAAGTTCAAAAGATAGTTTTAGGCTTCTATACCAGAGTAGCTGATCTGTCCGTCTGTCATTTAGTATCAGAGAGTAAACCTTACGTCCTAGAGAATTGTAATTTAAAACACAGCTAGGTGTAAACGAAAAAATATTTTTTGCATCCCGGATTTTTTTATTTACTTACGCCGGATTTTTCCGAAGCAAAAACTTATTTATGCAAATTTGCTTATATTTATCCCAAATGGCCTATTACGATAATCAAATTATTTTTAGTAGATAGTTTTATAAAAATAAAAAGAAATGGCCGCTTTCACTTTTTTGGTTTACGCAGAAAATGATTTTACAGGGTATCCCAAATGTATATATTTTTATTTTGTATTAATATAATTATTGAACTACCTTCTGACAACAGATGTTTACGTGGAAAACGTTTACATGCATTAACAAGAAACACGCTACAAGATGATGTAAACTTAATTGTATTATTCGCTTAGGGTGTTTCAGAAACAATGAATTCAATTTAAAAAAATACGATTTGTGATATCTAGATAACTATTTCTAAGTATCATATATTTATGTTCTTTCATAAAAGAATAAAGAACTTCAATAATTCATAAAAATGATTTACAAATATATGTGAAAATATGTTTTACTTGCTTAACATTTGTGTCTTGAAGATTCCTCTCTTGTTTCTTTCTAATACAGGTGCAAAGATGATACAATCATACTTGAAGCATCAGATATCAAAAAGTATTATGTGAAAGATAATTATCAGGGTTTTTATTTAATTAAAGTAGGGTTTCACTGAAATCTGTTTTAGAATTACTTCGGTTTTCTTTATTTAATAACGATCTGCCTTATGTTGTTTATTATTGTGTGTAGGCTTTTGAGGAAAACATCAACCAGACCAACCCGCAACATAATGCAACATGACCCGACCCGTTTCGCAAATTTGTTTTTTGGACGATCCGAAACGATTGCGGGTCAATTTCCAATATATTTTAAAATTATAATCACTTCATTCTATATTGAACACATAGGCATATTGAAATATATTATATGAATACAACAAATTGCGTCATAATTTATTGACACAATAAAAAAAAAATATATATAAAGCAATAGTACAAGAACTACATATCATACTAAATACTTAATCCATGTCATTCTTGATCGCCTTAATAAAATACAAAAGACCGCCATACTTTCTCGCCATATAATAACAAATTTTGCCGGAGTGCGATCGGAGTAAGAGCAAACTCAAATGGAGCGAGAGCAGGAGCGGTAACAATTATCACTCTGCTAAGATAAAATTGGTTTACAGATTTGCAGGTCAAAACATTATTTAAGATTTTTTCAGAGATAGTGCTATGGCACTAAAGAAGTGAACATAAAATTAATAGGTTTCGGTTCATCTTTCATCTGCTTCAAAAAATCGATTAAAAGCGTTTAGTAATAAATGTTAATCGTTGTGTGGTTCAATCATTTGAAGTTATCACAGAAAGTTTTTTACAGTGTCGTTTAAATGTGGGGGTAAGTGTTTTTTCTCTAAAAGCTTTAACTAACGTGTTATGTGTCTCTACGAAGCGTATGTATAAAACCAGAAGAGCGTGCGATGAACACCGGAAATACAGTAGCGATTTTTCAAGATTTTTATATAGGATACCCCTTTTTGTTTTTTTTTAAATTGTTTTTTTTTTCTAATATATGGGGTAAGCGGGAGTGTGTTTGTGTCTAAAAGTGGCTCCGCTCCACTACGTCATATAAGGACTTAGATTGAAAAAAAAATCTATTTTTAAATTACCCTAACTTTGAAACCCGTTATCCAATTATAAAAATTCAAAAGCAAATTTTCTGATTAAATAAGTGAACACAAATAATTTGATTATTAATTTATTTTGTAGAAATCTGGCAGCTTTTCCGGTAACACTGCTATTAGCGCTTGGCTTCTGAGACCATCTTGCTGGCTGCATTCCATTTGTTTCTGAAATCTTGTTCGTCTTTGGCTCCATTCTTTGTTTCCTTCAATTTTGTTTTGGTCAGAGCCCATCAATATCTCTCAACAGGCCGAAGGTCTGGACAATTTGGTGAGTTGTCTTCCTTTGGCACTATTTATTTGTTATTGTCTTTGCACCATTTGAGAGACACTTTGATGTAGTGGCAAGATGCTAAATCAGGCCAAAAGAAAGTAGAAATTCTGTGTTTTCTAATAAAATAAAAAAAAAAAAAAAGAATACGAGGGTGGTCTGAAAAGTTTCCGACCTGAAAATAAATATTTCAGCTTTCGTCATCAAAAGCTTAGGAATGTGTTTGTGCATCTTTTGAAAGGTACTCACCAAAATATCAGCCATTTTTAACTCGCAGTTTGGTTTTGACAATCGTTTAAGTAAGTAAATGTAAGTGTTTTTTTATGAAAATGGAAAGGCGTACGACAAAAATCTGCATTATCAATAACCACCGTGAAATTTTGAGCAGCTGAATTTAAACGTGGTCGTAATAGCTTGGGAGACAAGGGACGTCTAAAATCTGTAAAAACTGACGATTAAATCACTCAAGTTCACCAAATGGGACAAGACAACAGTCGAATTAAAGTGAGAGAGATGGTAGGGATTATGATCATGTGCGAAGAACAATTTTGGAAAAAAGACGACACGATGAGCTTTCCAGGTAAACTTTGAAAGAACTTTTCAAAGCTTAAATATATCTTAAGTAATTAACGTTGTCACTTTAAAGTGTAAATCTACAGTTTTTACAATTGTACGAACTCAGAGTTATGTACAAAAATAGTCATCTAGGTTATCTTATACCAATTAATAATTAAAAATGTACCACACAAAAAATGTTCACCTAAAAATAATCAGGAATGTGCTTCTAATTATATAAAGATGAGCACCTACCAAATGTGCACCTAAAAAAACAGTGCGTACAGAAGCGCATATTTATAAATAAACAAAAACTCTTTTATTTAGGCAGATTATACTTTCTGGTTATCTGTTTTTAGAGCATATTGTTTTCTCGGTAATCACTGTTATTTACAGGTGCACATTTATTTATTTTAGTTGCACATTTATTTTATTTTACGCTAACATTTTATTTTTTTTAGCGATTTATTTTATTCCTAAAAAAACTTTACATAGAAAATATTTAACACAATTCTACCATTAGACTGGAAATTAGGTGTTTTTTAATTCATTTATAGTTTGGACTAAATTTAAGAATAATAAAATTATATTTAAAAAAGATGATTTTAACATATTATATATAAACACATACGTTAGCCTTACTTTCAAAATATCACTAAAAAAATTAAACTCCCTTACCGGATACTCGTCGTAGGTAATTCTATCGATGCTATCAGTAAAATCCACACTGTCGTCTGGCGCTGCATTCCGGGGCTGTCGCAAGGTTGCACAATCACTTATCACCACCATCACCGCAAATATGGTAATTGAAAATCGAAACATTGCTTTTTGAAAGTTAGTCATTGGATACTGACACCAAATACTATAAAAGACACAGAAAATACACGGAAAAAACTACAATATATTTATTTAATTAAATTGAACACGGAATCACGTATTGAGTCAAAGAGCAAGCACCAAATCCATTTGTGTTTGGCGAGACGACCTTTAACGAGTGAGCTCTGGCAATAATCTAAACCGTTACGCTGAGCTTTGGCGTTCTTTTATAGCCGGCTGGCGGCATGCCGCGCAAACATACATATAATACTTATATTATACAATACATATTCGACACGTTTTTCGAGGGGGTTTTTAGTATATTTGCTATGTGAAAATAATTGTGATTGTCGTGTTTGCGCAAGTCACAAAATATATGTGTTTAATAGATTCAATAAAAATGCATATATATAGATATTAAAAATTATTAAAATATCCCCAGTTTTTAAAATGAAATTGTTATTGTAGAATAAAAATCCATAAATGATCAATTTTTAACATTTGAGCCAAATCCATTTTTGGTAAAACAAAAAACTATAGGTCTTTTTTATTTTTTATTATATATATTTCGCACGTTTATTTTTAAATTCCTTAGAGCTGAAAATATTTTTTTGTAATATATAATAATTTAAATAATAAATAAGTCAGAAAAATATAGAAGTGAAAAAGATTTTTGGAATAATTATTCAGTGATCAGTCCTATAAAATATTTGACCAACGTACTATTTTATTTAACGTCTTATTTTAAAATAGAACTAATAAAGTTGGTAAATGTTTATATATATTATAAAAATGAAAATAATCTCACAATTATAATTTCATACTTTAACATTAAACATTTGTATAATGGGCACTATGTATACACATAAATATGATACTGACCAGCCCCACGCATCTTAACCAGAGGATCGGACCACCAACTGTGCAATACACGAAATGGCTTTCAGCGAGCGTGGCTTTTTCAGTTTGCACATGTTCAACAGGATAATTTACACACAAGTTATATATATATATATATATCGTACAGAATGATTTACGTTTGTTTGAGTGTGTGTAAATAACTTAGACACGATTGCGAACTTGGGAAAACGTAAAGATAACTTGTTGTAATATTTTCATAATTTGGGAACATATAATTCGTTGTAGGTTATTGCTCTCGCCGGATCAAAATTATATTTACACAATTTATCACACGAATGACTATAATTCAGTATTATGTAATTTTATTCATTTACAACTTACTTTATTCTAGATAGCTTTGTGGTCCATTTATTTCTATTTATTAGTGTTTCTATTTTTTAAAAGACATTATTATTTAAAAAGGTTGAGACGGAGGATTAGTGATGACTGATAACAATTTAATCCGTGTAACAATCACATTTAACAGATTTTCAACATCTTATTCCTGCTTAAATAAGCATGCATATACAGATACACCTACAGAGAAAATCCAATTCCCATTTTTAGGGAAACAATTGGGTACATGTAGACTTTAAGGACAAAAAAGATTATTTTTATATAAAAAAATAAAAGGAACAAAACATATTATACATTTATAAAACTTTGGTTTGTGGAAAATCCAACAACTTTAATATTAATAAAAAATATAAAATAATATTTTTTTCAGGTCAACTGGTTTAAAAGTTGTAACATTTATATATTTTATATTGTGTTAGGGTCAATTTCTTCAGGCCTGTTTTTTTTTTTTTTTTTGATAATCACTGAATAGTCATTTTTATTAGCCCGATTAGTTGGTCGTTAGTAGGTAATCACCGGATTGAAATGTCTATTTTGCTCACTTTTTTATCAGATATATAATCAGAGCTAAACTCAAATCAAGAGATAAAGTAGCTGCTTATTAATTTTGACAAATATGCGTCAATATATAATAGGATTTTAATGATCCAAATTTATGCGTCCTATTAAAATAAGAGAACGAGTTTCAATTTTTTATAGGACAATATTGTGTTTTTTAGCAAACGCTAAAAATAGTAGAGCCGATGGCACGCTGGAATCAGGTAACTTCATAAAAAGCTAGTGATATTAGACCTCGTTTCGGCACCCTAGATTCGATGGCCGCAGGTTTACACGACTGAATATCTATATAATATACATACCATCATATATAATCTCAAAAACTTAAGACTTATCGACGTTTGAAATATTCTGCATTTATGATTTTTTTATTTTATTTTCTTTAATATACATAACAATAATATTTCAAAAGAATATATAATGTACGAGTATATAGATATTTTCAAAATTATTGTACTAACATATATGAATACAAGAAATATTTATAGAAAAAAGTTTATGAATAAAGGATATCAATTATTAGTACAATCTTTGTTTTAAATAACAAAAAAATGGTGCCCACATTTATTTATTTGTTGTTGGTAATATTTTTTAATTGTATATAATTAATAATAATTTCATAAAAAAGCATTCATTGTAAGAAAAAGTGTTTTAGGCACACTATTTATTTTTAGAAATGCACGAATTTTTAACCCTTCAGTCAAAAAAACCAAAAACTATATGTTAACAGAGAAATGCTGGCATAAAGTAAAAAAAATCTTTATTAACCGAAAACGAGCCGAAACCGAATATTCATAATACTAGATATTTAAAAATGCGTTCGGACATACAAATAATCCCGACGATTTCCATTAAAAAATCGACCGATTTTGTCTATGTAGTGGTAAAATATTATGATTTTCGTTGGTATTGGTGTATCGACGTCAGACATTTTTAAAACAAAAACAACGTAAAATAGAATGATTTTTGAGAATTTTATGCGATTGTAGTGTTTCAAAACCGTTGGAATGCATTACAGGGAACATTATTTGTACACCAAAATAACTAGCATGCATGGATGGGCTGTACAGTAAACCATATTTCATTCATAGAAATAAAACTGACACACATTATATTATTTTATACCTTATGTCAAACGTCAATATTGGAACGATTTCTGGAAAAAGTGACGATTTTGACTTGAGTTCGCAGCAAAATCGACCGATTTTGCATATGTGTGCAATGCTAAATATACAGTGTAAGTACTTAAAGACTTATGCGCCATACATTTGTCGGAAAATCTGATTTTTATTTTATGCTTCTCAAAAAACAAGCAAAACATTAGCAAAAAACAATCGATCCATTCTATAGTACATTAAATTTTTATAGCGCGCTGCCGTGCTATTTTCTTTTGGCGCTTTGCGCCGTTTTTGCTAAAACAACAAAAAGCAATCAATACAATAATGTTAATATTAAAATAGTGCGCTTCTTCAAATGGCGGCTTTGTATTTAATTCTGCTTTATCCGACAAAGGTATGGTGCCTAAGTCTTTAGCGAGTAGTCTACAATATTTTTGCGGTTGTGTTACGATGGGGGAGGTGGTAAAAAAACGTTATTTTGCGTTACGTAATATATGGACAACCGATTTTCAGGCAGTTTTGCGGAACATTGCGGTTTATCAAAACTCTTCTCTATAAAATTAGCTAGAACTCATTCATGCCTGACACATAGTGGAATCGAGCAGGCTTTCCAAATGATTTAGACCAATCAGAAAGACCTCGTTTTGGATTTTCAAAAAAGATGTTTTCTGTACTATTCATGGTTTAGGTTCTCGCGTCTTTTTCTGGAGCCATGATTCTGAGAGAGAATGTTTTTGAGGGTTCCCTAGCTCTGTTAAAATTCTGACAAAATACATTAACCTTAATCCTGATATGTGTGTAACAGCAAAACTATATGTGTGCCAATTATATTTTTTACGATCTCGTTCTACCTTTTTTCCAACACATTGTCGATAGGTATATTACGGATGAGTTCCTAACTTATTGCCCTTTTAGAAAGGCAACCCAAATTCGAAATATCTTTAATGTTTAAGGATTATGTGTCTACTTTTATAACTTTCGTTTTAGTGGCATCAATTGAGGACGACAAAACCCGAACACGGCTTTTTATTTTCATAGCCATTATGTCAAATGCTATTTTACCAATACTTGTGATGCCACGTTTTCTTTTTTTTGCAAAATGCCATTATACTAAGCTACGAGGGTTGTCTGAAAGTTTCCTACATGAAAGATGAAGATGGCAGCATTTGTCAACAAAAGCTAGGGAATGTGTTTGTGAATCTTTTGAAAGGAACTCACCAACATTTTAGCCATTTTGAACAAAAAACAATTGGCCGATTTTTTTTCTAAAAAAATATATATAAAAAATATGAAAAAATACGAAAAAAAAATAAGTGTATGACTTTCCTTAAATATCCTCATCAGGCTTTTTGGCATATGGCTGGTGGGATTGGGATGGAACTTTGTTTTAAGGGTTTTTAGAAGGAACCCTTTTAAAAAAGATGACTTCCACCCTGAATATTCTAATCAGCTTTTTTGAAATATCGCTGGTGATCGGAATATTCAGGGAGAAAGACATTTTTTTTAAGGGTTACTCATAAAGACCCTTAAATCGAAGTTTCATACCAATTACCAAGTATTATGCCAAAAAGTCTGATGGGAATATTTAAGAAAAGTCATACACTTATTTTTCCTTTTTTT
>JAAAKO020027740.1:0-13797 GCA_010015015.2 Bolitophila cinerea
TATTAATTTAACCCTCCATTTGAACGTATTTTTCTTTTCTTATGTTATTATTGTGGTGAAACATCCTAAAAGCTAAACATAATATTAATTTTGTTATGCATTTATTTAATGTACTTTTGTATTACTATTGTTACCTTATATTTTACATTTATAAGTTGATGTTATTATATTTTAAATTTTAAATTTGTATTGTATACATATTACTTATATTGACTGTAAGAATTATATTCTTACTTAATTATTAACAACAATCAATCAAAACAATCTTTATATAAACAAAATTATACGAACTATAGACCACACGTATAATTATAAATAAATATATTATTATTATATATCCCTTAAAAGTACAGGTTACATTGGTTACCCGGTAAACTATTTTTAAATCACTAGCTCACACCATGAAGACAATTAACCCAAGTCACGTTAAAGCCCCCGCAATATGAAACTATCGCGACTTAAATATTCAGATTTTTAAATCATCCCCAAACATAAGGCATTTACAGTTCGTAAACACAGTATCAATATCGTTTAAAAAAACAGGTTGAAAAGAAGTAGTCACTAGTGTCTACCCTGAGACACCCCAAATATCACCATAAAACCGTGTTGAACAACGGTGGAATCTTACCCGCTTGGGTCTTGCGACGCGGCGTTTCCCATATCCATATCAAAAAATACTTCAGAACATGTTAGGCATCCAACGGCACAGTAAACTTAACGACGTTTACGTTATCAGAGGTCCAAAAATTAAACCTAAAAATTAACAATGTTGTTCAGTTGCCAAATAGCATATAGAGAGAATGAGTAAGTTAGACTGTTCAACCAATCCGGAATTTTTTAGGCAGGATGTTTTAATGTTAGAGTCGTTGTTGATCCATTCAACTGAAGGAATTACAAAATCTCCAATTTTAAACACAATTTCATAAATTATCGTCCTTATTATCAATATGAAAAATAAATTATCACCATCCTTGGATGCCGCGCCATCCGTCGTTAACTCAGTAAAAGCAATATCAATGTAAGCACATCAAATAGCTGTGTTCACCTTCCTTGTTGTGGCCGTGGAATATATGAGTTGATGAAGTGATTTCTAAAATCCTAAAATCGCTAGAATTGCTAAAAACTTTAATGTGAATACAGAAAATAGTTTAAAATGAGCAAAATAAGATAACACGAAACCATACGTCAGAATAAAATGTATGTATTTTGTTGGAGAACCTTTTATTGCTACATCGTTAATTTAAGAATTGGTAGTTGTGGCATAATTGACACTTAGTTACGCCATACTCCAGGGCACGTAGGTTTGAGCCCGGTTAGACATCAAATTTATGAAAATTATTATTTCTGGTTTGCGTTCACCTACCTCTGGGTCATCATCCGAGGAGGGATGTAAATGTTGCCTAGGGTGCCCTAGTTCGATTTTTATTTTGACAAAATACATCGACAAAAACCCGACAAAGTCATGATACCTTTATTTTTGTAATATATGTATCAATCTATATACATGAATTTAAGATATATAATTTAGTATTTTTTTTCGTTTTAAATTGCTTGTTTTACGTTTTTAAATGCGTTTTTTAAAACACGACAAAATAAAACCAAAAAGTGTGCGTAACTTTTGTGTACTTACAACAAGGTATCTATTTATATCTCTGTATTCTGGTTTTATACATATGTGTACTTAACACTAGTAACCTAGACTACTCTGCGGTCGATCACATGTGGATCTCCAACCGTGTAGCTGTGGACATTTAAATTTGGTCTTTATTTTTTGATGCAAAAGTTTAAAGGCTGGGGGAGCTGGACATCTCTTTGCCATACTGAGTTTATATCTTCTGGAAGCTCTTATCTCAATTTGTTCTGCGTTATACACAGTTTAGTATTTCCATGTCCTAAAAGATTTATAAACTGTGCTAAGAAGTGCTATTTTGGATTTTATTGTTTCACTACCGGTAATCGCATCAATAACATAAAAATCTGTGATCTGGTCTGATCACTTTTTACCAAATGACTTTTTATGGCGAGATATGGTGCGCTCGATGTACCACAAACGTCATAGTGACAACCTTGAAATCTAGGATATTGCCCCGCACTCGTCATCCTCAGATGTCAAGTGTTCCACTCCTAAACAAGATCTCTTGACTGGCTCCGTCTTCTTCCTTTTAGTAAGATTTCAAAGTTCTTCAGGAGATTTTGTAGGTAGACAATTGGTTATAACACAATGGGCCCAATTAGTTGCCTACATTCTGGACCTGTTTCATTGAGACATCCTTCCAATGTAACATACTCTACACAAACGTGTATTTCCAATTCAATGTAAAAAAATAATGAAAATAATAAAATCGATTTTAAACACGTTCATTAAATCAACGAAAACCATGTTTAACCTTTATCGTATTTTAGTCGGTTTTAAAGTTATTTTAAAACCAATAGAACAAAAAAACAGTGAAAGTAGCCGATCAAGTATTTTTATCGATCTAAATTTTTTTAAACATGTTATAATTTTTAAACACGATAAAAACGATTGTTTAACAAACAAACATACCATAATTGCAAATATGTAAATATTTAAAGTCTACACAAATGTAACTACCCAAAATCTCACTGGATCGTGTAGCCACTATAAATCTGAAACTTCCCACTCTCAAAGCCATAAATTTTGCAAATATTTCTAAATTTATCAGATGCACGCAAAACTTTCTGACTCTTCCGGCGAACCCAGCACATAGAAAAATACTAGGTCATCTGCGTGCGAGCATCTGAAAAGTTATAATCTCAAATAAAACAACGAAAGCGTGCGCGCAGACACCAATGTATAGATAACATAAACCTCACAGACACACGTGCGGAAGCAGGTAACTATAATTCACATATACTGTATACAATCAGATACAAAATATACGCAGACATTCACACACACACTCCAAGAACCGGTCAATCGGGAATAAACAGCGTCTGGGAGACCACCTAGTGCAGAATTAATTAGTTTTGTTAATTCTATCAATTATTGTACACGTTGCTGCCCAGAGTACGCCCAGGAGAGCAGATCGCGTTCGCTTTAGAAGAATCGATGAGATTCATATCAAAGAAACTGAAACCAGCTTTAAAAATAATTGCAAGTTTGTATCTTTTATCTAATTAAATATAGGATTCGTATGAATAAAGATTTAATACTAAATACTAATATCAATGTATAAAATGTGTATATTACATGTATGTATTTTACAAATAAAATATATGCACTTTATATGCACTCCAAAATATGATTGAATAATGTATAGCAAAAAATATTTTTGTAAATTAATATATATATATATATATAATTTTATAACAAAAATACATTTTATCAAAAATATTTGGAAAACAAATAATTAGTTTTTAGTTAGCTAAAAAACAAGTTTTCGATACAAAAACCTATATTTCGATATATAAACCTATAGTATTTGTTATCATAATAACGATAAAGAACAACAAATCGCTTGGCCCAAATTAGTGGAATATTGTAAAAGGATTTATACCTTGGTGAAGGATCAGGTACTGATATTTCTTTAATTGCTAATTATCGAACTTTTTTTATCTAACCACCTCCCAAATTGACTCGAATTGACAAACACATATAAAAAATCGCAATATTTTTAAAATTAAAATTTTATTTATAAAATAAAAAAAGTTTTACAGACTTTATAGACAGGCTTTTTATTAGGACTAATTATTTATGGGCCTAAGAATTATAAATACTCAAAATTCTGTCTAAGAGATTGTTCCTGATATTTTGTATGTGTTATACCATTAAAAAAATAGTGTAATTATCGAAAGTAATAAAATAAATTTCAAAATATTTGGCAGAACGCTATTTCGATTTTTTTATATTTCTTTTTAAATAAAGGCTGTTAAAAAAGAGCACAAATCTAAAATTCACTATTTTTAATTGAAATAATTTGATATTTATAAAATCTGATGACCGCGTAAGCTTATATGAGAAGACTTATAATCCCGCATTGTCCATCTGTCATCTAGTATCAGGGCCCAAACCGTACGACTAGAGTAAATGAAAAATATTTATATATATTTTTATTGTATTTTAATATATATGTAGTTAAAGCGTGAATACAGCCACATATTTGTTCATTTTGATCATCCAATTAGGTGAAGCTGTTGTAAAAATGCTATTTCATTATTCTTAAAAAAAGGTTTCGCAAACTATATACTATATAATAGTTTGGGTAATTAATATTATTAGCTACAGTTTTTATGGATGTAATCAATAGAAAAAAACAAGAATTGATATGTGCTTACGAATAAAATTAATTAAATCATAAAGTTATTCAAAATTACACAAAAATTTGCAAACCCAATAAGTCTAATTTCTCAAATATCACTTGGAACTAACTGGTATCTTACATTCAAGCTAGTTACATATTATGGTATTTTCAATATAAAAAGGCAATTAGAAAAAAACTATTGCAATTCGCTGTTTATAAAAATATAATACAATAAAAATAATTTAACATATTTTACCATTTTGAATTCTCAATTACCTCCCGACCTTTATCTGCACTAATTACCACAGCCATAAATAATACTTGAACGTTTGGTCGAAAATAATTACCAACACTTTCTACCTGTATACAAATTTCCGTCGACATTCCATTTCTTTGCACTAATTATGATGCCATAAATATTAAATATTACAATCCAAAGGTTTCGATAAAGTCAAAATCAGTACAGGTCAGTAACAATATAACTGTTGTCACACAATTAGCATGAATCTATACACCATGAAGCGATCAAAGAATTTCAGCAATTTGGTTGCTGCGACTTCGAAGGATTATTTAAATCCTTTTGAAATATCCGAATGCCTGAGACCGTCAAACCGACTGACTAAAGTGCATTCATCTAATCCAAACATTTTAAGTGACAAACGCATGTACGCCGAAGACAATTCTACTTCGCTATATGAATATCGGAAAAAGGAGGAAAATACTAAGGATTCACCACGAAGCGTGGCCACTTGTTTTCCTAATACAATTGACCTGGACACTTTGCTAGCTGAATTGACAACAAATAAAGTTCGACCATATTCTGAAGTAAGGAGTGACTATGGATCTATGCAAAGTGACCAGGATTCTGTGGAAAGTGATCACGGTCTGGACAGCTTTTGGTCAAAGAACGAATCAAGGATAACAGTCGATAAGTAAGTATTGTGTTAAAATATTTTATACTTTTATCATAGACTAATAAAATGTATTTTTTCTTTTTAAATAGAAACAATTCTGAGTATTATAAAATATCCGAAAATGTTGAGACGAAGGTACATCCTGTAAAATCGAGCAATATATTTAGCGACATTTCAGTAAAAAATGAAATCAAAGATATTCCTGTTATTAGTAGTCATCCAGGTATGTACAAACTAAAATTAATTTAATTAAATTTACTAAATTAACTAATTTATTACAGTCACTCAAAAGGAAATTAGTGAGGAATCAACGGAAGCCAATTTGAAAAATCAATTCTGCGTTAAAAAACGCATCGAAAAATTCAGTGCCATACCATCGGTGACAAGTACTCTTCCAAAAATCGAGATGCGGCGACACCTAATCCCAAAGATGAAACTAAAGACAGCGATTTTGACACCGAACGGTTTTATTGTAACGGATAAAAAACAATCGATGGATGTACTTGAAAACACTTCCAAATTCGAATCCCGAAAATTAATGCACCACGTTGAGGAAACTGTCATTCCGATATGTAGCCATGATGATGTCGTGTCAGTATTTCCGACCAGGGTACTCGAAACCGCGCATGCTCCAATAGTACGTTCTGTATGTATAAAACAATCGTACAAGGTTGCCAAAGAAGACACAGTCGAGCTTAGATCTGGAAAAACATTGAAGAAAGCATCGAATAAATATCATATGAATCGTAATTCTGCTCCTCCAAAGTATGATTCTAGTGAAATGGACGAGTCGAAGAACTTCAAGAAATCATTGTGTAAGCTTGTCTCAAAACGCTTTGGCATAAGTAAAAATACGTTCAGTCTGAAATCAACACATGGTTCTCTTAGCTGGGGCAGCACCAAGCTACGCACTAGCGTGACGAAATCGTTCACCATCAAGAATACGGCTAATCAAGATTTGTCGTTGAGAATAGAGATCATTGGACCAGGTTTCCAGATTCCGTCCGATTTTCCACGTAAATTAACACTGCAGCCTAACGAGTGTCGTGTCATTTTTGTAAGGTTCTGTCCGACAATCAGTGGTCCGGCACTCGGAAACCTATGCTTGTATCCAATAGAAATGAATATAGATAAAACCCACGTACAGATGATTCAATTGTTTGGATACGGTGGAAACACTAGCGTTCAATTGCATAATATCGAAAAGGCGCATTTGGGATCGATGCATTTATCTCTAGGGCACGCTAGAGATTGCAGAGAGAACGGATCATTTAAAAAGTCTCTGGTAATTTACAACAAAGGTCCGCAATTTGGAACAGCAGCTATTCGCGTTAAACCGAACGACCGGAAGGATATGATGGATACATTTTCCCGTGTGATTGTCTCGCCAGACCGTTGTGTTATCCCACCAAACAGTTATTGCACTGTGGATATAATGTTTACGCCAAATTGCAAGGACCTGCAAAGACTACAATTGCAGACGTCCGATGATGTGATGTTGGCCAGTCTGGAGATTGTAACCGGAGACGAAGCAAATCGACAACGCCTTAATCGACTGGTTCAAGTCGCTGCAGCTGGGAAAAGTACTGTTATTGCTGAGCCGATGCGTTTTCTTACCGAGAATTATCCGATTGCAGTGATCAATGATTTCTGTGATTTTAATGAGTGCTCGAAGAGCATGTACGATCTGTTCGATAGCTTTGAGAAGCAAGACGTTGCGTTGACCATGAGAACTTCAAATTGTTCTGTTGCATCGATACACGATCCTAATTTATTCCGGCCATTACGGGTTGAGACTGATATTAGGCCCGTGTGTAAAGTACGTCCACATTGTCATTAATTTAATAATTTTAATAAATAATTTAAAATAAATATAAAGGCGTGATGTATTAATAAATCCCTGTATCACTGTTCCAAATTAAAAAGAGTCTAAATAAAAATATCCTTTTTTAAGTAAAATTGATTTGTGAAACTTTTTTAGAGAAATCCTGCTGGGCTAATCCTCCCAATTCTGCCTCTACACAGGATCAGCAAAATTGTGTCAATTTGTACATTTTTGTCACCCGCGGGTTTCCGACCATCTTGCTCGATGATAATTCCGGAATTGGAATTGGGAATTGTTTTTAGATTCTGTAAAATATCTTTCTGACCAAAAAAAGTTGAGGTGGGAATTCCTAATTATATATCATTCCCTTAAAAATATGGTGGATGCCATCCAAGTTTATTTAGGATAGTTATAAGCAATATTTTAAATATATATCAACGAAGAAATGTCGGAAAATGGCAATGCACTAATTGGTGTATTGATATTTATTGTGACGCTGACATACAAGTGCCATTTAGATAAAGTTTCATTCTGTCTTATTGCGCATGGCAATAGGTTCATACGGGCATGTTTTTGTGCCATTTTACTGATATTTTGAAATAGCAAACCGACATGTCATTAATTGTCATTTCACATGTCAGTTTCCCAAAAACAGCTATTATACGTGCATTTACATTTTCAGGCATGCGCTGACGTCAATGACATATGGATATGGCAAAACATCTAATAGTAGTACAACTCTACATATAGTCGACATGTCATGCTTGTCTAAAGCTACGATCACACACACAGCATACGGTGTTTAAAAACCGTCAGATTTGTCTATGTCACAGTTTCACTGTCACAAGAGTGATCCCACTGGCCGACAGGCAAATGAGATGTGGAAACTCCGCGTCTGCTAGCCACCCTTATTTTTTTTAGCCGCCGCCAGTTTTATTAGAACTTTTCAGTTGGTTAGCTGCGAAATAGTCCCGCTGGCGGCTTGCAACCATTTTTTATATTATTTCATGTAAAATCAAAAATGTATTTATATGGAAAACATTTATCAGGCAATAAAAAAACATCTATTTCGATTTTGGGATCGGAAAGATCCCTAAAGTTGGATATGTTATTTCAAGAAATATGCCATAACTTTCAATTGTCATACGGCACATTTCTGGTTTATCCCAAAAAACATTTGTTTGTTAGCACGTTAAATATAGGAACACCCTGTGTACATTATATACCATTAAATCTCTCGTACCGTGTAAATGCACCCCAATAATGTCGCAACGCATCGACGATGATGATTTACAAATAAGCGATTGTGAATAATTGTTGTAGCTTGAATCCGGCATTCCGGCGCAACCCCATTCGCATATAAACGTTCGCAGAGACATTGTAAAATTGTATATTCCTATATGATTTTGTTACTTATATCTTTGTACTATACATATATATATATATATATATTATATAGTAGATTATTCACTCGAATTATGTACGGTGTATTGTAAGAAAGTATACCATCTCGAATATAAGAACAGTTAAATACATCCTCATGGATTGTAAATCGAAAAATCAAGGTAATACTTAGCAACCGCTGAGACTAATTGCCACAGATTATATTAAAGAGAATCTTTTTAGTCCTGCGACGCGAAGATGAATTGTTTTTTTTTGTGAAGCACACCTTTGTTTTGATGTTACGTTTCAAATTAATTTTACTCGATAGACTTAAAATTAATTGTAGTCTATCCAAAGCTATTTGTCTAAAAAGTATTTAAAGAAATCGCTTTTTTTATTTCCTTGAAACTTGAAATTGTCGTGTGATCGACATTTTGTCGCGTGATATTTCAATGCCCTTATTAGATGCCCACGCAGCGCCCTACATTTAATTATGAAAACTGCTTATAGTAGCATAAGACATGTCCATTAGGGTGCCACTGCCATATATTGATATTATTTTTAATCGCATGATAGTTTCGTAATGACCTAACTTAAACAAATGTGAAAAATATTTTTTTATTTTTTTAACTGCCACTGCGAATTTTAAGTTTTGATATTTAAAAAATATTAAAAAAAACTTAAGCATAAGTTACATCAAAATCAGTGAAAAAAAAGAAAAATTAAGTAATTAATTGGAAATATTGTGGTAATAGTTTTTAGCGAAATAATAAGAAATGTATTCATCTCGAACAAAATTGTTTCAACACTAAAAAAATCTCAATTCCAAAGAGTATAAATTAATTAAATTTATTATTATTATTATTAAATTATTATATATTTGGTTTTATTTGTAATCATATTTTTTTTATTTTGAAAAAAAAATGCGGAAAAAGTATTAAAAGAACGTTTAATACCTTTTTTTATAAAAAGTCTTCTGTGGAAGGTCAAGAAAATTCTCAATATATTTTTTAGTAGATTTAAAGTAGTTAGACCCTTTTTGCACACTCATGCGTTTCGTAATTCTACAATTTTTTTGACCGATGCACCCCAATGTCCATTGTCCATGCCTATAAGTACAGCACGTCAATTGTTTTGATATGATAGCACTAACAATTTGTCTATTAATTATGTCGTTTATTTTTTCTTCTTCCATTAAACATACCATTTTTGAATGGGTTGTCATCAGCCGCAATAAACAAACCCATTAGGGAACAAGACATTGTGAGTATCTTCTCAATGCTCGCCCCCAGATTATCCCTCTCAAACACACACGAATATTTTGTTTTTATATGTCGTTATCCATTCGTTAACCCAAAAGCATATATAGTGCGTTCACTGATATTGAATTACCTTAAATAATGTGTATGTGTAGGTGTATGTTTTTACGTTTTTAGTTACCTTATTAAAGGTACAAAGAAGGGCTTTTGCAAAAAGCACAAACCGTATTTTATTAATGTATGGTCATATTTCAAAATCAATTATTGTGCCAGAATTCTTGCGACACGCAAAAACAATTCCACATGCACAGCCTGTGCGCGTCCGTGTGTTGTGTGCGCACACGTTTACCTCCTGTGAAAACACCTTAGCGTGCACTAATTAGATTCTATTGTACAATTACTCAGGTACGTACGAACGAGCATAATAAGATTGCAATTAAAGAGCGCGTGCGAGCGTCACAAAATACGCAAATTAAGTTTATTGTCACATGAGTAATTTGATGAATTTAATGAATTCACTGAGGAAACTGCAATCGTGCATTGAGTGTGTGTGTGTGTGAGTGTGTTTGAGATCAAATAAGCCCGGAGTGCTCCACCCGCCAGCGCCGCGTTTTCTGACGCTATTCGTGAGTGCGCTTTTCATGGCGCACTTTACTCAAAGTTGCAAGTTTCCACAAAAGATCAGCAACACGCGTGTTAAGTGTATTGTGTTAGTGTTAGCGCATCGAAGCTTAATCTGGAAAATTTACATGTCGTCGCATTTCAGATGAACATAAAAATTGGCACGTTGCTTTATAAATATTTACGGTAGCGTGAGCTTAAAGCTTGCACTTTTCTAAAAAATTAAAGATAAATATCGTGCAGGAAAATCGGATGTCTAATAAACGTAAAATATATTGTGTTTGTCTATTAAAAATCACCATTTATGTTCATCACGTATTTATGTAGATATATGAGTTTGGAGTTTATTATATATTTCATGGAAATATAAAGTATACATTTCCAATATCATTATACCAAAAAGAAAATGCAAAACAAAAATTGACCGATTTCCGAGAATTGTATATATAAACTGCAATGTATATAAATAAAAACACCTAACTAAATGTAAAGCTATATCAAAATGCAAGTTGTCTGTTTTTTGTTGTTGTTGTTGTATTCCGTGGCTCACTGGTTCGCGTTCACATTCAAATTCATTCCGCAATCATTGCATGTTCCGTTTGTTGAGCAGGGCGTGTTCCAGGGAAGCACTTCTACGTGTGCATTTTCATTTCCGGTCTGTTTGTAGGGTTTTCGAATTTATAATAGCGTCGGGAAATGATGGTGCATTGTTTACTGGTTTATATGTATTTTATGTTTATATATATATACAACATTATGTAATGTATTCGCCAGGAGTATGAATATTTATTTATAATAATGGACTGCATTTTGTAAAGGAAAACCAATGAACAAACCAAAAGGAATATATTATAGTATTTGTGAATTCCATTCACATTTGCACATTTGCACATTTTCACATCGGGAATTGTGAAAAGCTGTGATCAATGTGTTTAACAATTGATAAACGTATACGTGCAACGAATAAAAAATGGAGTATGTAATTTAACGGGACTATCTTTCAAATTAGAATTTTTTGTATTAGTCACTTTAGCAATGTTATATCTGGGCAAGCGTAGGACATTCTTTTTACAATTGGCATAAAATAAATCACTCTCCAAAAAAACTATGAGCTCCTAAAAAAGTCACATAAATAAAAATAAATGTGCTCCTAAAAAAAAAATGTGCGCCCTAAAATAAGCTGCCCCAATAAAAGGCTTTTTGTTTTATAATAAATATGCGCGAAGAGCTTGAAGTTAAGCGCTTCCTTGCGTGAGCACTGGTTTTTTTTTGGTGCACACTTGAAAGGTAGACATTTTTATATAATTAGGAAAACATTTTTGATTTTTTATGTTAACATTTTTTTGTGGTAGATTTTCTTTAAATTTTTTGACACCATTGAATTATATGGAGTAAGCTAAATTGGATTCCTTTTACAATTGACATTGGATATACAGGAAACATATAAAAATAGTAATATGCATGTAATATTAAAATAGAATTATAACACAATTTTAAAAAAGCTCTCAACTATTCAATTAAATTTTTGATTTTTCAAATTTAAAAATTCGCTATTTTTAATTATTTCTGCGATATTTAATAATGAACTACTAAAAAATCAAAAACCTGGACTTTATAAAAAAAGACGTGACAAATGAATACCGAAATTAAATTATTACTTTCTTTTATAATTATAATTTTAATTTTTGTGGAAAATCATACCATATATTCCTTGTAATATAACCACACATATTTAAACATTTTGATATTTGTAATATATTTTTAAAGTTTAATGACAATTTTGGTTATTGCTATTAGCTGCGATTACGAAAAGATTACGAAAACTGACGAAATTTAGCTCAAGTACCCAACAATCCATCGCAAGCCGAAATCGCCCGGTCGACACAAAAATAGTGTTCGAACTCCGAATTTATGTTAGTGTTGCACGAGATTTTTACAAAATTACAGTGTTGCATGATTATATATTTCGAACGCAGCACAAACCACAACACGAACTTTGCCGAAGCTGCGGCATGTACGCTGTTCGGCTCAATCAGGATTTTGTTCATGACAGATCCATTTTGTTTTTCTGATGCAACTGCGAGTCGCATACATTTATGTTATTAAAAGTTTATGGCTCACAGGCCGACCCAAGGAATACAATCCAGTTTGTTTATGGAACAAAAATAAAGTAAGTTGAATGAAAAAAATGTCATTATTGTATTACTCTAATTATATTTTTTAGGCTAACAAAAAATCAGCGACCATATACAAGAATCAAAGACGTCCTCTCCATTTACAGAAGTTTTGTGCATCTCAAAAATCAGAGCCATAATCTTTGCACCATTTTAATATGTATTTCAAATTTTGTATTAAAGTATAAATTATAAATAAAATTAAAATTTAAATTTAAACAAAAAAAATATATTTAATTGAAAGAAAAAGGAATATCTGCCATTTTATTTAATGCGCAATTCTTACATCAGGCAACACCATATATTTCCAAATTTCGAAAAAAATTAAAGCAACCACACCGGCAACCTGACCGGACATGAAGCACACAAATCAAATCGAAATCAAGTCGCTATTAAGCGGATTTAAAAGTCACTTTAAAGTCGCTTTAACTCGCTTATTGCTTGACCAGGAAAGAGCTGCTGTGAGCTAAAAGACCGAGCTGAATCTTGTAGCTCGTTTTTGTTGTTTTCAATCGACCTTTTCAAAAGTAATTTAAACGCGTGCTAACATAATGTATCCATAGCAACAATACATTCGAGCAGACGAAAACAAGATAGAGAATCAATGCCTTAAATTCTGTGTGGATTTAACACATCGATACAAATGGAGATAATGTGGTTTTTGAATGTTTAGAGAAACCGGTCAACCATTTTTTAAACTTGAAGCATTCTACTTCCAGTGATTCTTATTCGTTGGTTTAAGCTGGATTTTCATTGTAAAACACTGCTATGTGCAGAACATGTGAGTAAGATGGAAATACAATATGACGCATGTGCAAAAGTGACGAAGAGTGTTTCCTGCACGCAACTGCAGAGAGAGGATGTAAGCGTGCAGGCGAAAATGTTGTGTTAATAGGTTTTTTCTCTGTCTATCGTATTTTACATCTGATCTTTTTTCAGCATGTTTGCACACAGCAGTGTTATACAATGAAAACCCAACTTTAACGTAAACAATATAAAATATATATTTTTGATGCTGTCAAAACTCATGTATTGCCATTGCGAAATAAGTTATAATAAATAATAATAAACACACAAATTTTTCAAGATATAATAGAGAGACAAACAAACAAGTTGCTGTGAAAAAAGTTATAAATTTTGACCAAAACAAAGAGTATTTAATTTTACTTTGTGATCCAAGGAAACAACCTCGCAATGAATTCTAGATTCACCATTTCCGTCGTAACAGAAATATACTCAAAAACTCTTAGAAGAAAACGATGATAATGAACTTTTCAAATAACAACAATTCGTAAGTGGTTTGCTAAATTCCGTACTGGCCATATGAGCACCGAAGACGATGAACGCAGTGGACGGCCA
>JAAAKO020027751.1:0-29903 GCA_010015015.2 Bolitophila cinerea
CATATTTTGGTAGTTTTGCCCGTACATTGTTTTTGTACTGAAAAAACTCAATTTAATTTGTTTAATTAAAAATATATTTTTAAATTTTTTTGTATTTATTTTTAAAAAAGATGTTTTTTTGGGTCAAAGTTGAGTTGAAGTTGAATACGGAGTCGGAGTCATTTTAAAAAATATATATATATGTCCGGAGAAAAATTAGGAGCCGATAATATTTTCTCGGCGTCGGCTAGGATTTTTAAGCCTTTCTTCTAAGGCAGGCGGCCGATATAATAACGGCAACAGGCGTTTTTTAAATAACAATTTGTGTGCATTAACAGAAAAAAATTCGTAAGTTTTTTTCAAAAATTTGTATCCGGTGATATTGACTTTAAAAAAAACAACGAAATCAACCCATAGCCGATTATTTTGTTGGTGGCTATTGGCGTCGTTTTCGATTTACAGTGTTGCCATATTTTTTTGTATTTATTTATTTTTTATATTTGCTAGTTTAACAAGTTTTTTGTTTAGTGTTTAGTGTTTAGTTTTTCAAAAAATTGTAAAATATGGTATAAATACGACTTATTAATTTTATATCTGTTCGTATAACCTCTTTTTGCCAAAATAATGTTCCTAAATATATCTTTTGTTGCTAAAAATATTTTTTTAATAATATAAATAATTTATTGTTACCAAGAAAAACATTTCTGTTCCATTTTTTTGCAAATAACTTGAATTTACATATGTTTGTAGGTATTATATCATATTTACGAGAAACAACATAGAAATATATGTTTGTAACAGACATGTTATGTTAGCAATAAATAATTTAATATTCCTTATAAAAATTGTTGGTGATAAACATAATATGTAGTTAACATTTTTTTTATTCCGTCTATGTGTAAGGAGCTTAAGTTTTGTTTCCTATGTTTTTACATAACTCATGTAAAAAAAATCAAGTAAGGTTTCTTCAAACACGAAATTTGTTATTTTGCATTTTTAAGAAGATTTAGTGTATTTTAAAAGTTACCAAATTTTACCGGGTTTTCAAAATGAAGTGTTTGTTTTGAAAAATATCAAAAAAATCTACTAATTTCCAAATTTTTCTATACGCTCTTTTTTAAATGAAAGCTGAAATTCCAAAGTTTTTTTAATGCTGTTCCGATGTAATATATCTGCACTTGGGCCTTTGCGACAAACACTTCCTCTCTCTTCCTGAACGAAAAACACGTTGTACGAATGAGGTCGTCACTTATACGGTTCTATTTTCGCTTCAGGGATAACTTAAGCGATTCCAATAATTTGTGTTTTTTAGTACAAGCTTTGGCCTTCAAAACAAAAATCCTTGGATTCAAATCGAGCGAGCAGGGCGGCCACATGTTGCAGTCGATTAAGACTGGAAAGTTTGATTTTAACCAATTCTTAACCAGTCTTGATGGAAACTTCGGAGCTCCAACCAACTCCAAGCTGCAAACCATGGCCTTAACACTCCGCATGTTCGGGCAGCCGTAGAAAAAATATGTAAGTTTTTTAATGCTATTTTTCTTACGATTTTGTATGTTTTCTGTTTGTGAAATCAAATTCAAATAATTTACAAAAATATCACAGATTTGTGTATCGTGTCATTAATTTAATCTTACAAATACAGATGCGTTTGGTAATAACCATTAACACCGCCACCGCACTAGCCGCAACGCACGCACGTTTTTATTAAATAATATGAATATGTGTAAAAACCCATACAAGCACTTACAAAGATAACCCATTCATGAACAGATGCTCGTAAATTTACATCTTATGTTATATAACAATGACTTCATTTAAGTCGACGGACGAGTATTGTACTACATAGAGAGATGAGGCCGACTCGACAAGAAATAACATCAGTAACGGTTCTTGCTTGTCTACATTCTTAAAGTACATTTATACGTACCTACAAAAAGAATTAAATCTATATTATACCATTTATAAAATGTTTCATGTTTTATGTACTTATATGCAAAAAGTTTTATTTTTTTTAAGATTTGTGTAGATAAAATTTAAATTATTTGTATCTAAGTAAAGTTGCAAATTATTATTATATATTTAAGAAAATTCTTTACATGCGTTTTATTAAAATCTCTATAGGTCTTATAACTCAAATTATAATTAAAATTTAAATAAATTATACGGAGTATAAAAAACTTAGTTAATTTCATATAAATGCTATATACAATTCCAAATAGAAATCGTCGAGTAGCAGCTGCGTCAATCACAAGAAACCGCAGGTGAGAAATATCCGAGTGAGCCACCTACGTTGCGCTGGGCTCAATTATAACATATGAGCACACAGGACAACGGATCGGTGATGGCCTGCATATTCAGTATGCCCACACACACACCGGGTACAGCCTCTCTATGCATTATAGGGTACAGTTTAACTGCGTGCGGCGAGCGCATATATAAAGAATTGAAGATGAGCTATAATATGCATGCATTTCACACCTCTGTATTGTACGGTTCTGCATTGGACCCATTGGACACACGTTTGTGATAATCGATGCATTCACAATGAACGACTTAGGCGCAATACAAATGAATAATGAAGACGTTTTTTTCTTGAGAAATGCGATTAAATATATATGTATATACAATTGTGTTAAAATGACAACCATATCAATAGTGAATCGTATTTATATGCTTATTAGCTTATTACCAATATCGATCGTCGCGGTGACTATATGCGAATTATGCGTTTTTTCAAAATGGATTTTTCACATTTGTTTTTATACCTTCTGAAGAAACGTGTGCACAGTTTCATTTAACTTATATATGTAGATATACAATAATGATCTTTTTGCCTTGTACTGGCATACCGAAAACAGCATGCGCCAAGAATGCATGAATATAGACATGTTTTGAGCGCAAACGCGCGCAGACGCAGACACACGGGCCACCAAGAAGGCATTTAGAACCTTTCACGTCAATTGTTATTTTTGTTTCTGTTAAGAGATTGCTTTTCTACACATGTATATATAAATACGTATACTTGGGCACTTATATTATATACATATATATATATACAATATATTATAAATGTAGTATATGCGAGCAAACAATTGTGTCTATAAAAAGTATTTTAATTCTCTACATTTCTATAAGAAGATATTACATTATATTATATTTTTTTATATATGAGTAATATCATCGTGAAAATGTCCAAACAGTTTTGCCGCGAGGCATTTTTTAAAAGTACTATCAGGATGTATTTAAAAGTATTAGATAGTTTAAAATATATATTTTTTATTATGAAATACATTTTTTTATATTAGCATCAACTTTTAATTATAAAAAAAGTTAAAATGGTCCTATAACCTACACATTTAGTATTTTTTACAACGCTTGCCTCTTCATTGCCCTTGTTTTTACATAGAAGGGACTTTCCGGCCTTCAATTTATCGAAAAGTTTTTTATAATAGGAATAATTTAAGAAACGTACATTTTGAAAATAGACAATAGAAATAAATAAAAAATATAAACTTTTTTGTCATAATAAAAAATTTGTGTACCATTTTGAAGTATATTAAAAAATATAGGAGTTTGCAATTTTTAAAAAGGTCACAACTATAGGCATTGGCCGATCATTTCATTAAAAAGTTGACCTTATGGAAGGACCAGAGGTTATATTTATTTGTTTGGTGACATAAGGAAATAAGCGCCTTAGTTTTTTGATAAAATTTATTTAGGTTTATCTTAAAAATATAGATATCCTACAATCAGGACAAAATCATAAAAAATATAAATCACATATTTAAATTACCGAACTTACGAAATCCTAAAGGAGAAAATCCCTAAAATTGAATTTAAAAAAAATCCATTATCCAAAAAACTGTTTTTAGAAAACAATGACACTCCGTATTTATAATTTAAGTAAAATAATATAATTAGTTTCTTTAGAAATAGATCGCGTTGAGTTTTATGAATTTTGTCATTTGGGATTTTTTAGGATATTGGATGACAAATAGATTAAATTTCATACTGTGAAGTAGAAATAGATGTAAATTTAAATTTATATTCCGAAGTAGAAGCATGCCCGATTACTTTGTACATATAAAAATTTGTCCTTTACAATCCCCTGTATTCACATTCAATTTTGTCAATTTTAGCGATTTTAGTATTTTAAAATTGATTTTTTAGATGAGTTGCCATGTCAACAAAATACTAAATCGCTAAAATGCATCAAATGTTAAATGTGAATACAGCAGAATATTAACTTCCAATCAGCGATTACCAATATTTTGAAATTTGACTGTATTTTTGCTTCTTTTGTTTTTGCTTGTTTTCAAGATTATTTTTTCATTCACATAAAAATTACTAACAGAAAGAAATATAAAAATTATATACAATTTCTTAATTCTTTTTCAAGTTTAAAAAAAACATTTTGTCAAATTGCAATCAGATATGTAGATATTAATCAAATGTCATGTCTTTTACTTATTCATCAATCATTCATTAGGCAAATATACTGAAAAGCTGAAAAAGGACTAGATATAAGCAAAGCAGGCGTACTAGCCGATGTTGAAAAACACTAGAACTAGGATGGCAACACTATGCCTAATTTTTAAGTGTCATCCAAAATATTACATTTAATGAAGATTGACCTATGACGTACATTAGGAATGAGCGTAAACTAATCGCTATATTATAATAAACACATAAAATGATGTCTATTTTAAATATATCAGTCAAATATTCATTGTATAATATGACGCAAAATTGTACGAATCTCGTAACGAACGAACGCACCCTCATCAAAACCAAAAGTTCCCCTTTTTATTTTTGCATTTGCGCGAAAACACATATACACACACAATCACACACACACACACTCGCAACACACCGCTTCGTGATTCAGAAGTGCGAGATTTGAGGTGTGATGCTGCCGAGTAGACGACCACCCACCGAACGAGCAGTAAGCCCATTCACATAAATGTATACACAATTATACTATACATATAACATATATATATATAATATATATAAATGTTTAAAATTAAATGCGCGTTGAAACGAAATAATTTCAATTCGAATGCGGCCGCTCACGATTTGAGTGTTTCGTGTTAATAATATTTTATTCAAAATCACAGCGCCGCGTCAAGTTTTTGATGTGTTATTATGTATTATTATGTAGTATATATATACACTATTATTTAGTGTATAAATACTATTATATATAAAAACTTGAACATTATTATTATAATATATGTGTATTTGAATCATCATTGTAAATTAGAGTTTTCGATAAATAATTTTCAATTTTCGATTATAATTTAGCGTATTTATTTTTTGATAAAAAATAATATGTGTTTTAGGGTGGGTTGATTAAATGTGAGTTTGTTTCGAAAAAAAATAAAACGCGACATTTTTTACACTCAGTGCACAAAAATATCATTCAAAACATGCGCAACACTTCACGAAACACACAATTTTTCGAAAACCACACTTCACGAAACCCATACTTCTCGAAACCCACAGGTCTTGAAACTCATATTGATGCTCTAAACCCGTTGATAAATATTTTATTTTAATGAATATTTTTAAATGTTAAACTATTGTTTTTCTAACCTTAAGTTTATATAAAAAATCTAATTAAAAACAAAAACTGTAAATATATTTTTTTTAAATGTACCTTAAAATAAAATAAATTTACTAAAATTAAATATTTATATATACTTAAAAAAATTGTGATGCATTTTATAACATTTGTGAGGGTAATTACATTTTTTTTAAATTGACCATTCATAATGTTTATACAGTATAACTACATATAAATACATACATAATGATATTTTAGCTTAATCGCTTTCACGCTGATCATCGTTTTCTGCCTGCTCGCATTATTCATTCAAATAGACCACCTAAGAATGACATTTTTTATAAAACACAATTCATGTTCTAAGCGAAATCAGAAAATCTGTCCCGACTGTGACTTTAGGTTTGTGTTAAACCGAAAATATACCTTGAATATACTGAAATTGTCTTGTGAAATTCTTGTGACCATATTTTTGAAACCTAAAGATGTATACCTGCGTTTGCACATGATTCGCACATGGGTGGTTTTGGTATGGAGGTATACGCATATCCGCATAGTATTTTCTTTTTGTTATTGCCGACACGGTCGGCGGGGCATACGCAAAGTAAAGATGAAAAAACAATTTGGACTGATTGTAGGTTTATTATGGGCCAATGTTTTAGGTATAGAGGTGCAAACATTTTATTGGCGTCATACGCTGCACCGAACACATATGGTGTAGCGTGTAAAGTATAAGGATCGCCTCGATGGGTCAGCTTTTAAGGACATGAGATGGGCTCCGAAGAGGACTATTACATAACATTAAATTAAAACGGATGCTAAGTTGATTAATTTGAATGACTTTTTAGCGAATTTTTTACCCATATTGCATGTAAAATATGTGGTTGGGAATTTTTATTTTTTTAATCATAACAAGCTATTTGTGATTTAAAAATATATTAAACAAATATTATGCATTATTCATTATATACAAAAAAGAAACGGTTTAAGCCACTGTTCATATTTTTAAACAAGATATCTTTATTGTATTTTATTCTGACATCTCAATTAGGTTTTTTAAGCATGTTTTAGTAATTGGTTTTTATTTTTGGTGCTCAATTTAATTTTCTTGGTGATTTTTTGGTTGCAAAAATATTTTAACTTTAATTGAGCGTTAAATTTAAAGGCAAACATATAATATTCGCTAGCAGTTTATTACTGAGGTACTGATATCAAAACTTAATGCCGTTAATTTTATGAAAAGTCAAAAAACAGATGTTGCGATAAGTCTAGAAAACATAAATTTTTCCCGGTGACCCTGGAAGACCCGTGTTATAGAGGTAATTCATGATATTCAGTGAAAAAAAAACATGACAAGGTATAGAGAGGCCCCAATTATCTGTTGTTGAGAAAATTCACACCAATCAAATGAATTTAACAGACGAAATTGGAAAATAGAAAGGCGCCTCGTTTCCGTGGCTGACGCCGAGTTTATTTACCAAGGTCTCAGTCATATTAGCACGATCACACTTTATTTTCTCTAATTTTTTTTTTTTTTTTTAATTATTAACATTTATTCATATATATTTTTATATTTAAGTAAAATAATACGTTGATTAAACATTTCCTGTTTGTTTATAGAACTTATAATATTTATAGAAGAAAAGAAGAACAGGAAAAAACAAAAAAATGTTTTGAAATTGCTTAGAAATGTAGTTTAGGACTCTCTTCATGGATTGAGTAAATATATAAAATGAAATTTTCTCGCAAAGAAAAATATAATATAGCATAAAAGCATAATATTGAAAAACATACATTGTGATCGTAACTTGTAGGGCGGTTCCGGATGTTTCCGGCTTACGCATGTGCCTATATATTTTACAGTGTATTCATATGACGCGTGAGACGAGGGTAGAAAGGGGCGCTATATACTTATATATATTATAAAGTATACAGATTAATTTCTCTTATACAACACGATTGTATAATAAAAAGTAAAATATAGTTTCCTGAATACGTATATAAATGATAAAGCGTACATGTGTGAAAGATTTATTTTATATATATATTTGAAATTAAGAAAAGGTGAATTTATTAGGAAAGTGGTTTTATTTTAGCGTCGAAGCAAATCACTCAAGACAACACCTTTAAATCCTATATAAATTCGTCTATATATTATGTTGAGTAAATTCTCAGCGCATATATATTGTATGCGCAAACATTTAACGCCGCGCCGGTGGCAATGGCGAGCAAACAAATACGCATAAAACACATACTCTGTAATAAATTTCGATTCTGTTTAGACACTTGCCTAATTCCTTAAATAACATCGACGGAAAATCTATATAATGTGTGCTAGTATATACAAATACATATATATATATATATACACAAAAACACATTTTTCTTTTCGATTTGTTGCTTTTTCGGTGGAGAGGGAAAGCACGCGTACGAGAATGCGTTTACACGTGGCTGGCGTGATTAATCGGTTAAGCATAAAGCAAACTGTACATTAAGTACATACTATATATGTTATATATGTGTATTTACATATATACAAATATATGTTCGTTTATTGGTTTTACAATTTGTATGTTCAATAAATGCAGTTTTAACGAAGCTGCTCGTGTGTGTGTTTGTTTTAATGAATTACACATGATCTAAATATCCGTTGCAACGCAGTATCAGGCATAAATAGTAGTACATAATACATATATATTTATGTATACCTTTTTTATATACTCTGTGTCTATCTTAATTATATACATAATCCGTATTTAAGTAAAGCCAGTACAATGGCTTCGTTTCAAGTCGTACAGAGTAAAGAAAAAAACCCTACACGTCGATCGGGCACGTGCAGTTCCCTTTTCTGTAATCAGGGTAAAAAATCAATACGATTTTTTCCGCTTTCTTTTGTCAACTGCGTGCGTCTGTGCTTGTATATATTATAATATACTTTTAAACCACTGTGTGTGTGCCAGAAACGCATATGGTGACAGATTGCATGATGGACTTATCTGGTACCAATATTAAATATCCGTTATATATAACACACAAAATAGGGTGT
The DNA here is from genome assembly GCA_010015015.2 of Bolitophila cinerea. NCBI lineage: Eukaryota > Metazoa > Arthropoda > Insecta > Diptera > Mycetophilidae > Bolitophila > Bolitophila cinerea. The sequence continues at coordinate 8,595 of JAAAKO020027751.1, forward strand.
TTTTTGTATATACTCTATACGAACCATTGTTTCGCTTCCATTGTATACATTTTTTTATATGTGTGTGTGTGTGTTTACGGTTATCGCAATAACCCATTCAGAGTGTGTTGACATTCTATTTTAGTAGATTTAGGTCATATTTTTGCAATATATTATATATGCATTGCGGCAAAATTCACATTCATTATACATTTAAAAAAAAATTGTAGCATACTGAAAATGTGAAAATATGCTGATTTAGTCATATAAACAGAAAATATTTTGGGGGGCGTCACAATAGTATTTGAATACAAATTTTAGGCATTTAAAATTCAGTTTTACAAAATTCTCTTAAAATTATTATATGTGAAGGTTTGCGTGTATTTTACAAAAAAAAAACGTTATCACAAGAAAAATAAACTTTGTACCCAAGATAAAAAAGTGTCACCAAAAATATATTTTATTTTATTAAAGAAATAAACACAAAAATGTCTTAAAATAAATTAAAAATGTGCCTAAAATAAAATGGTTCTGTAACTTTTTTTATTAGTTCAATAATTTATTTTTTGTAACAACATTTTTTTTAGTAAAAAAATATAATTTTCTTTTAACTAAATTTTATTAATGGTAACAAACTTTTTTTTGGTAACAATATATTTTTTATGTATTTATAGTAAAAACAAATATTTTGTGAATATATATTTTTTTAAATGGAACATAAATTTAATAGCAATGATTTATAGTTCAAAGATTTTAATGGCGAAAGAACTTAGTGCGAGGTGCAGTATGGCGATTATATATTTCATATGTAAGTTTTATGGCAAAAAAACTAGGTAAGAAATATTTGTGGCAAACCTAATGATATTATTGTTATAAGTAGAGTTTAATGAAATTCATGATTTTTGCTAGTCTTTGTTTCTTTTTTTGCTTCGCAAAATACTACCAAAAAACAAGCAATCTTTTATTTTCTTAAAATTCTTTGGTTAAATTTACAGGCGTATGAAAAATCACATATTTTTAGTGCAAAAAGAGGCTTGAAACATTATTTTTTTCGTGCTTGAGTTTATTTGTGATTCGTACTTAAATTCATCGCCACTGATACTTAGCACCTTTTCAAGTTATATGTCAAAATGATTACTCTTATCTGGAGAGATAGTGCATTTCCCTATGTCCCCCTGGATCCTCCAATGTATTCATTCAAATAATATTTATATATATAGGTTGAAGAGAGTTTTTGGGGGCCAACATTTATATTTAAAAAAAAAATATCTAAATTTTATCAAGTTTTACAAAATAATAGATTAAAATTTGTATACAAATTTACTTTATGAATTATTATTTAAACTATTTTTATAGTAATATAACATATTTAAATTTTATTATTATTATAATTATTATTTTAATTTATTGTTACTTTATTAAAACTAATATTTTTTTTTTATTTTTAAAGTGAAAGTGTAATGTTTTATCTTAAAGAGAATGGTAGAAAAATGCTAATTTACATTATTTTTCAATATTCATACCAAATATTTAAACGCTTATGCAGACCTCCGACCTCCGATCTTATAAATATTAAAAAATATTCTTTTATTTGTTTTACAATTATTGTTTAACTTTAGAACCGTTTATATGCATATAAATTGAATATGGTGTTTTTTGAAATCAGTGCCTCTTCTCAGATTTTAATTACAAACTATATTTTATTTTTATTGACATTTTTATACAATTTTTAAATAAACGCTTTGAAAAATTGGAAAACTGAGAAATACTATCGGGTCGATTGTGCTTAAAACACGGTTCTAGGCCTAAATAACGCTGATTTAATAAAATAAAGTTCTATTTCAACACACTCGAAACGTTACTAAATATATACTAACTCCAAAGTATTACGCAAAACATATTTCTGTACTTATTCAAAAGGAATGAATTAAAATATATTTCCGTCATATTACGACAGGTGAAAATTCAGTAATTTCAATGATTCATCGTAATTGTATTCAATTTGAATCAAATTTATTTGAATTATGCTATAAATATACAGCTATATATAAAACATTGTTTCTCAAAAAGGTAGACCTTAATTAGATGTAGTTGCAAAGGAAAAGGTGAATAATACATAAATTATATGAATACAGGTACCTAGAAGTATATTTATATAAGTATATATAGATATACGTTGTGCGTGTGATACCTTTTTAGATAATAATTCAGGGTGTATAAAATAGGTTCACAATTAAATGTTAAAAGTGGAAAGGGAATATGTTTACAGAAACAGAAATCATCTATTTGACTGAATTTCTTTCAATTACCCAAAATAAAAGTATAACCATGAATAGCATATAATGTAGTATATTATACATTACTATAAAAAGCACACTGAGACCTGCGAGTTTACGTGCTATAGGCCTATTTGGTAAAATATATACATATAATATGTATGATGTATATAAAATAGCGCATGTAAAACGTTTTATAACACATACATAGCACATTATAAACATCAATTTGGCGCTCATTTATCCCGGAAGCGAATCTCGACGACTTGAACGCACACCCTCTTGCTCTTACATACAATCCGGACACCAAATTTACTTCGGTTCCGCTCAAGTATTCACAAAGCCATTTTGGTTCGAGACGAATAACACTCTCTTCCATACACACACACACACACAAACACCATACACTTCAAAGGAAAGTGGTTTGTCGCCTGTTTTTGTCAAAGACTAAATATTTTGTGTTTAATGTGTGTGTCGTGTATGTATGTATGTATAGGTATGTATAAACACAGTGGTGGATCTAGGATTCTTTTGAAGGGAGACTAACATAATAAGATTACATAAAAATATACTATTTTATACTATTATACTATTTATAAAAACCGTTTTTTTTCTAAAAATTAAAATCATATTTATTTAAAAACAAAAACTAAAAACATTGATTTTACACTGTAAGAAAATCACTTAATTTTGAACTCAGAAAACCACTTAATTTTGACTTAAGAAAATCACTTAATTTTGAAAGAATCACTGATTTTATACGAAGAAAATTACTGATTTGATACGATGAAAATCACTGATTTTATATGAAGAAAATCACTGATTTTATACGAAAAAAAACGCTGATTTTATACGAAGAAAACTACTGATTTTATACGAATAAAAACGCTGATTTTATACCAAGAAAATCACTGATTTTATACGAAGAAAATCGATGATTTTATACGAAGAAAATCACTGATTTTATACAAAGAAAATCACTGATTTTATACTAAGAAAACCACTGATTTTATACAAAGAAAATCACTGATTTTATACTAAGAAAACCACTGATTTTATACTAAGAAAATCACTGATTATATACCAAGAAAAGCACATAATTTTATACTAATAAAATCACTGATTTTTATATTTAAAAAACTGTATAAACATTGCTGACTTCAAAAATCTTTCAGAAATGGGTCCCCAATAATTAAAAAGGAGTCTAATATGCGGAAGTTTGTGGTGAGGGGACAACGGACATCAGGTCCATCACCATTATAGCACTTCCAAATGTACATAGGGTCCATGGACGTAATGTTCGTTTAGCAAATGGAAATTATGTCCATTTCGGATTTGGTCACTTTAAAATAGGCACAACGTCTAAGAACCAAAAAGATGCTTCTATACAAGTTTTTATTTTTATTTATGTATTGCTTTTTTCTGCTTTTTATGCTTGAACAAGGAAAATATAGTATCAATAAATAAGTAAAAGAATTGCAAAAATTATAATACTTTTACCAGTCAATGGCTTAAAAAGATCTTTTTTATAGTTTGCCTTCTTTTTTTCCACCTTGTACACACAATTTTATTGACATCTATATACATTTTTTAATAATCCTTCTGATCAGACCTTTATAACGCTGTACCATACATTCCATACATACATTAGGGTAAATTAAAAATCGACATTTAAAGTATTTTTTTATATAAATGATAAACTATTTCTGTAAATGCATAACCTGTGAAGCGTTATGAATCTTTGGCAGGTGTCTCATAATCGATTGGTTTTAATTGTACAATTTTACTAAAATTCAATTGTATTATCTTTCTTACATTAAAAAAATTATGTATTTGAAAGCGTGTTTTAGATTTAGTTTACGAATTTACTAATTTCCTATAATATTTTGGTACACAACTAATGGAAAACCCTATAAACTATTGTATAATACGAAAAGCTTGAGTAGGTAAGAGTATAGATATCTGTATAATGTTCATTGTGCAATACATTATTATATCCAGAGTTATATCCACACACATATACCTGTATATCATGTTTACCACGATATTATAGGCATATTCAAATACATACACAATATTTATGTATATTATATATATAAGCGAACTACACATAGTTTCTATTAATAGTTTTATTATTGGCGCATGCGCATACAAGCGAGAATATTGAACCAGAGAGTGCATTAAGTTTATTAGTTTATAGGTGGTTATATAGTTAGTTGGATTTATAGTCTGTACTGTATGTATATTGTTACACGCACACATATATAAATGTTTTTTTAAATACATACTTGTTGCAGAGTGACAACAATTTGGGTGTTGGTCAAAATGATATATTCTTTGGGAGCAAATATATGACGATGTAAAGGCTTAGATACAATGTTGGACTGATATTATAGAATAATATTATTATTAAAATATTGCATAATTTTTATGTAAAGGAAATTTGATAAAATATTTTCTACTGACAATTAACAAATATAATTTTAGTGTAATAGTGGAAGTCCAAGTGTATACTATATATTCATTAAACATGTCAGAGCTCATTAACCCCTAATTGAATATTCAATGGTTTAAATAACATTTTCTCTGTACAACAAGAAGATCAAAGGATGGAAATGCCGCTCAAGCGATATGTACACTATATATATAAATAAAATACAAATGAAACTATATATATATAACACACTCTTTTCGCGGAGTATATGACTGTATGTGCATGCGGCGGGCAATGTAATCCCTTTGCCGCGTTGAGAGGTACCTCTTACATGCAATATACAAAGACCACTTACTCGATGGAACAACTCAGAAAATTGAAAATGTTTGCCACCCGCACTCTTACCCATTTGTGTATATATATAATGTGAATATAGTGGTGCTATATAAATATATATATATGTTTGTATGTACAATATACATTATCCATATGTATATAATATAAATAACATCAAGATACATATCAGCAACAGCATATATTATACATAGTTTTAGTACATATATATATGTTACCAAGTATATATTTTATATTCATAGTGCTCGAATGCTGGCGTGCATATCTGTGCAAAAAAAGATGAAGAAACATTCTCCAGAGGATTCGCGCAGACGTGTGACAAAACACGCCCGCTGCCACCGCTGCTGTGCTGTGCACTGCACCACGTCTGTCTGCTGTGTCGCTGTGTGTACAACATTCTTCGTGGAAAATCACTTTTCCGTTTTTTTTCTTATGTGAGTCGTGTTTTTTTGTATATAAACATATATATTGTATAAATATATCGTATAAAAATAGAACTATAGCTGTGTGTAGTGAGGCAAATCAGCGCATATTTTATTTTATTCTTTTTTGTTTGCAAGGAAGATCTTTTACAATCATTAGTAATTTAATATTGTACGCCTCAAACTATACCCTTGTAACTTGTAATACGTATATGTGTTCCTCAGTTTATTTATTTCTTTATTATACCGATGATGTGAAACATTTATAGAGAATAAATGGCATATGGATCAATAAATTCGATGTTTTTGTCGTTGTATATTATAATGTATGTATTTGAGAAACACAAACACAATTTTATACATCAAAAAATGTATATTATATATATTTATATTTATTTGCACATTGGCGGATCCAGATACGAACAAAAATAAAATAAATTATTTGTTTGTGACAATTTACTGATTTTCTTATTACATAATCTAATATCTTTTAAGTATACATTTTGTTTGATTCATTTAAATTTGATTTTTATTACAAAATCATCTTAATACAACAATTTTCATTATTTATAATCTGTGATTTTTTAATGCAAACTCAGAGATTTTCTTAGTACAAAATCTGTTGAACAAAATAGAACAAAAATTGGTAAGTAAAAAAATAGTCAGTTCCTAAATTTATCATCAGTTATTTTTTAAATTTTTAATGGTAATTTTGTTATTTTTTGAGTGCATTTTAATATTCCTTCAATCTTCTTTAATTCGTTTTCCTCTGTCATTATTTAATGTGTGTTTGGCCAAATTTTGAAAGCACAGTGGAATATGAAGTTACTTGTATCATTAAAGATCATTTATTTTATGATAAAACAAATATTTTAAGATTATTTTGTGTTATTAAAAAAAATATATTTTAATAATAAGCGCTTTTGAGTTTTGTGTTTTTTTAGATATTTTTTACTAAAACTTATAAAAATATATTTATTTAATTTATTCTACAAAATCTGGAAACACAAATTTGTGGTAAATATAATTACTTAAAAAAACTTGGCTCGGATTTCATTTCATAAGACAATGCATCCTATCATTGTGCAAAAATAGTTCGGTAATATATTTCCAACAATACTACAATTGTTTTGACGTGGCCACCACAACGTCCAGTTCTTTCGCACCCGTTGAGAATCTTTGGTCTTTGTTAAAGTATAAAATTGCAGAAAATACTCCAAGGAATCTAGTTAATCTCCAGAGTTTAATTGAAGAAGTGTAGTCGAAGTTAAGTCCAACGGAATGCAAAAAAAACACACAGTCAATATCTTTCAAACAGGGGAAGATGTTGGAAAGAAAAGGGCCAATTGCTTATAAATTAAGCAAAAAGATGTTAAGTTGTAGTTTTTGATTATGTATGTTTAAAAATGTTGAATTTTATTATAAGTGACTTGATTTATTTCAATAAATATCACTTCATAATAATGCAATTTTAATATTTTTAAAATAGTGATCTAATCTATGTATTAAGAAAAAATAAAATTCGCGTTGTTAAGATTATGTGATACTTATTATGTATTAGAACCATTAAATAACCTCAAGTAAAAATAAAGCGTAAGAAAAAAGCCAATTACCGTTAGTTTTTAACTATTATTTGTTACGCCAGTACATTTTCAGCAGAGGTGGTTGCTTTTAGCGGATATGAAAATGGCGCTTAAGGCCACACACCTCAATGACGTGAATCAATGAAAACTGCATTTTTCTTGTACGGACAATTATCTATTTTAAAATTTTAAAGCATATTAGGCACAAAATATTATGGAAATAAAAATGATTCAAATATTATTTTATATTCTTATGCTAAAACGATTTGACCAAAGTTTACATATTAAATAATAAATAAATAAAACTTTGCCTAATTATTTTAAATTTCCATATATGTAAAGAAAAAAATACTCTTAAACTTGAATAACAAAAAAAGCAGTTTCTTTATTTAAAACATATCCTTAAAAGGATTTTCTTACACTATGGCAGAAAGTTTTACTGATTTTGTAGAAAAAGCAGTTTTTGGCAATAAAGGCAGTCCACACCTGACATTATGAAAGACGGCTTATCACACATTTAAAATCTGCTCAATGTTGAATATATAATGATAAAGATAATGCAGAATATGCGAGGCAATTTCGTTTACCATATTAAAAAAAACGAATCTCTGCCAAAAAATCCATTTCAATTTTCTTATTGTACAAAAAGAAGTTTTTGCGAAACACTATGTCAGCGTATACAATTATACATTTCTATATAATATAGAAATACAATATACGTACACAAAATGCCTTTTCCATTATAATATACAATAGTATATACACAAACACATAGGATATATACATAGAATAGAAGGCGAACGAACTAGCAAAAAAAAACGCGCGCACCTTTTTGCGCATCACACTTCCGCACTTCCGGTATGAATGTAATGTACATTTATGTGGCGGGCGCCCCGCAAAGTTTTCTTTATAGATACATAAATAGTATTCTATAGTATATCCTAAATATTATATAGCGGTTTCTATTTCGCATAATATGCATTATATATAATATAGTTACAATAATAATAATATTTATACGTGTATGTATACGTAATATAAATATACTGCACATGTTTAAATAAACATCCGCACTCCCTCGCGAGTTGTTTTCGAGAATTTGAACTCGAAAATATATATATTTATATATACCATATATATTTATATATACCATTAAACATAAAGCAATGAATTCGCTATTTTTATCTACTCGTATTACGTCTATGAAACGCATACATTTTATCGAATTCGACATAATGGTATTATATTACTACGAATATGCGATATTTAATTCGATCAGATTCAATAACAAATTATAGAAGCCATTATAGTTTTAAAAAAGTACATAACCGTTTAAATTTATTACAAATATATACTGAAATAGCAAACAAAATTATGACTTATTCTAAGTTATCCTCAAAGTTTGTAGGATCATATTTTTTTTTCGATAGGTCTATATATGAATATTTTGTTATGTTTGTTTGGAAATATTTTAGGACAAGACTATAATTTTTATGGTCAAATCATTAGTTTTAGTAAGTTTTTTAAGGTTTAAGCTTATTTTAAAGTATCCACAGCCGCACTCATCAAAATTTATTATATTTTTCCTAAACACTGAATTTGTTTCAGTTTAGTCATTATGATGTATCAAATAAATTGTCCCAAAATAAAACGTCACACAAATAAAATTTACCCAAAATAAATGTCACCAACAACATTTATTAGTGAGCCAAATGTTCCAAAATTTATAAAAAAAAAGATTTAGAACATTCCATTTTATTTGGTTATTTTTTTTTGTGACAAAAATGAATTTAATTGTAATTAAAAAATGTTTATGTTAACAAATATTCTTTCTTTGTAACAATCATTTATTAATGGTAACAAAAATGTATTTATAGTAACAAAATATATTTTGTAAAAGGAACGTTTTTTTTGCATATATTTGGCAGGGGAACAGACTTAATCTCAGGGCATTATCGTCACGGAGTATTTTTGTTATTGTTTTTTTTTAAATTGAAACTTTTTGCGAAGCAATAGTATTAAAAAATAAGTATTAAATATTAGCAAAGACTATTTGTTTATATTACAAATATTTTTTTTTGAGATGTAAAATTTCCAACGGGTAAATTCTGCAAAATTCAGCGTCGAGTCCCAGACCCATATTAAGTTTAAAGCCAGTAAAGTAGAAGAATGCTCTACACACCTTGTATACCCCACTTGCAAAAATTCAGGGTTTAATATCAATTAAAGTCATTTCACACGCTATGAATGTAACTAACACATCAAATAATACTTGAATTATTATTAAAATACATGCTGTAATGATTAATCAACACAGGTAGATCAACGAACGGTGCGCGTATTTATGTTGAAATGCAATGTTTTTATCTGCGATCGCTTATTGTTCGGCCAACCGATTTATTCCAATTTAATGAGCACTATATATTTATATACTCTTTCCTATAGTTGATACGTATACATAATATAAATATAGATATATATGTTTGTATATTGTATATTGTATCTGTATCTATATACCATTTCATTAAATATATATAACCACAAGAATTTCGGAGATCGGACCGCAGGAATACATGAAAAAACACGTTGATTCACGTTTTGCCGAGGCTGTGAGAACACGCAAGAAGCACACACACACTCGCGAGCAAAAGCGAGATCGCCCAAAAATTCTTTGTCAATGGCTAAGTGTGTATTCACGAGTATCTCAGGTGAGGCGGCACGGCGCGTATAGCTTCTGCGAGTGTGTGTGTGCACGGCCGGCGTCCTCTTTCCCATTACATACTTATCGTTTTTTTGTTGTTGTTGTTGTCTTCAGTTTACTCTTGTAAATTCCTCAGCTCAATCCGATCATGCGCACACGTCTGGCGATCGCATTTATTTGCGTAATATATATGTATCTCTGATTCTATTTTTCTTTGTCCGCATTTAAAGGACGATATGTGCAAGCACAGAAATAGAGAAAACGCGAAAAGAAAGAAAAAACAAATTAGGCTTAAGTAGGTATGCGCACTCAGTTCAAACTGTATGTATAGACAATAATACAGTAACATATGTATGTATGGGATCGACTTATCCGGATCGCAGCGTCTTGGGGCTTTACTATTATATTGCTCTTAAGCTTTGTGTGGAAAAAAATCCAGAAAGTTTGTTTTGTTAAGTAAACGTTGCCCATTTGAGCGACTAATGGCACTAATAAAGGTATAAATGTAGAGTCGTTTTTTTTGCGGCACGTTAATCCATGACAGATCGATCTGGTCGCGCTGGAGAGCAAGCGTGCACTCAACATATTTGTGCATTCTGTGTTTTGTGTATACCTGAGCACGTGAGAATACCTTTTCGGTATTTGTTTAGTGATTCATTCGCGCTTGAAAGCACAAAAGACATACATTATTTGTGTTTTGATGTTGGTTTTTCTTGTATGGATAAGTTTCGTTGCCTTTTTGAGTGAATATACTAGAAAAAATTCGAAATGTCATGTCATCTTACTGTACAAGGAAATTATATACATATAAATATTATATATAAATTATATTATATTTAAAGAATATCTACTCGTTCGTGTCTGTAAAATTAAAATATAATTATGGGATATTCGTTTTAAATTGTAAATATTGTAAAATAAAATATGTATATATAAATGTATGTATGTAAAACAAGATTCGGACCCAATAATGGCAATATGCTCAAACGGTCTAATAAGAAAAGAATTATAAAAATAATAATAATAATAATCATTTATTAAGCTCATAAGAGCCTAATATATAGCATATTATACATTTGTAAAAATAAATGTTTCAATAGAGTTCTTTAACATAAATTATGCAGTGTTTTTGTGCTTCATTTAAAGACGTTTTTAAATCAAGAGGCAAAATATTGCAGCCAGAAAATACCTTTCTTTTCATTTTATGCATTACATTAAAAAAACGATTTGTTTTAAAATTATTTAAAATTTATACCAGCCATTAAAAACAAACATATTTCAGTAAAATATCCTTGTAGTTTAATTTTTCAAAATTTATTGCAGTCAAACAAAAAAAGGATTTTTTAGCCTTTTTATTACATTTTGATTATTAATGGCCATTTAAATAAAAAATCAGTAAAATATCCATATAAAATAATTTTTGAAAAAATATTACAGCCAAAAAAAGAATAACACTTTCTTAATTTTTGTAGAATGCTTAATATGCCATTAAACTTTATATATGTATATATATATTTTTATTATGGTTTTAACAATCAAACATTCATGAGTTTATTTTTAGAAACAAATTATGCAGTCAATGAGACTAACACTCTCTTCAGTTTTCGTAGGATATTTAATATGCCATTGAAGTTTTAAAAAAATATAATTTCAAATAAAAAAACTTTTTTTTTAAAGGACTTTTTAATTTTTAACGTCCATTTAAAAAAAATATATATATTTTCATATTTAAAAAAAAACACTATGTTAGTTTTTTCAGTATAATTTTTCAAAACGTCACACGTTGAATGCATCTTGACCAGTGTTTTAAAGTGTAATGTAATTTATTTGTAATATAAAAAGAAGAGGGCCGAGTACTGATCCCTTTATCAATCCAAAAGGATTCAGTCTTTTTCTAGCTATCACGTCGTTCTCGTACTTCCATGTAACTTCATGTTTTCCATACAATTGTTTTCATGTTTGCAATTTTATAAATAGAATTTCGCAATATTTTGTTTCAAAGGATCTTTTTTAAAGTACAAAAACTTAGCTATCACAGATCTTCCTTTATCTAGGTCATCTTTCCAAGGGCTAATTACGTAGTTGATTGCGATTTTACATGAATGTTTTTCACGAAATCCAGATTGAGTGTTTATTAAAATATTTGCTTTTTTATGTGAACACTTAATTGTTACGATATATTCAAGTACCTTTTTCCGGCTTGTCAAAACACTATACATTTTATTTTTATTATTACTATTCTTATATCTCCGAATTCTCAATTCTAAAAAAGTACTATTTTTTGTAAAGGTAAATCCACCTTATTTTGCGTCAATCTATAATCTCACATTATCTGAATCAGAGATACGCCTAAAGAAAAGTAAATATTCACCTGAAAAGCTGGACCAAGGTAATAAAATAACATTGATAATATATTCATTATTCGTATATATATATATTTGTTGAGCCATGTTAAACATGCGATGATGTATGTTTCAAGTTACAACTTTCAAAAAGAACACGCGAAAGGATCGATCAATAAGGGATACTTATATGCTTTTTGTATTGTATATTAAGTACAGTTGTTTTTCCGGTAAGAAACACAGCACATTCGTTACGCGCACCTATACATATCGCTTTAAATGTACAACATATTATATTGAGACAGGTGCTTTGTGTTAGGGTCTTGACGTATATATATATATATATGCATTCCTTATATATACTATATGGTGTGTTATTATGTGCGTGTGTCAGTATATAGAATAGAGTATATGTATATAAAAAAATTGTATATATCCGCAGAAATAAAGAAGGCTTTGTCATTCATGCGTCTCTCAGGACTCAGGGTGTCTGGTGGAAGCGTGCGTGTACGCTATAGTGCCTTCCATTTTTCTTTCATCTTATTGCGTTTTGTATATCTTGTATATCTTGTATATATTTCTATTTATCAAGCAACAAGCGAGCATATTTCTCTTTGTTATCTTGGTTTCTTGAACTATGCGCGGTTGATCGAGTATACACGCGCACGGACGCAGGGGTTGTTCTCTCTTTATCTCTAACCTTCTTCGCATTGTTAATTGTTTTGTTATATAGGTACACACATACACACAAACACGAAGGCATATATAGACAACACTTTTTGGGGTGAAGGTATACAATCGTATATTTAACCACACTATAAATACATTTATTATATATACGTATTAAATACCAGTTTGAACTTCCCATATTATCAACATTCACAATATTATTTGATCTAGACGGGCTTGTGATCTGGTCCATGAACCACATAGTGTTTGCACTGTGTGAGGATGTTAAATATAATTGGTTAAATAAGGTTTTATGGGTGCAAGAGGTTCTTTTAAAATTCTGGATTTCAAAATTCTGTATTACACAATTTTTGTTATAAAAAAATTTAAAATAAAAAAAAAATACAAAAAATATTTTAAAAAAGTTTAAAAAACACTAAAAATATTTTTTTAAATAACAAAATTTTGAAAACAAGAAATTTGTAAAAGCAGAATTGAAAAAAAATCCAGAATTTTGTGGTAGCAGAGTATTGTACCAATCCCATATAAAAACATCATCGGCAAAGAGAGCTTCGACGGGAGCCTAACTTCCGTGTATTTATACAAAATTATTGGTAGTTCATTCATATTAGAAATGTTATATTGTTTAGTATTATTGTTTAGCTTAATCCAAAAACCAAATATTTTAACTTTCCAAAAAAAAATACAGTACATGTGAAATAAATACTGAAATGAACAATTATAATACAAACTAAGAAGTTTGTCTATAAAAAATCATATGTAACAACTGGCGTTGAAGAGTTGCATAAGAATAATTTTATACAAGCTACCTGTAGAATTTGGTTCCCACCCTTGGTTCTAATTATATACATATATATATATATATTAAGCTGGTCCCCTAATCATATCAGGTGTTTTTTTTGTCGAAAAATCCCATTTTGGTATCGTAATGATTGCATATAATAACAAAAAAATGAATATCAACATAAATGCTAATTGTTTAGGCACTAGGTTAAAATTTTAACGATATTAGGCCACATCTAAATGTCGTCAATGATTTGATCTGAAATGTTGCCAATGACAATCCTCGCACTCATAAATTTTTAGTTTTTTATTTTGGCCAATTTGTACATTTATAAAATAAACAGTTGGAAAATTTGTCCATTTTAAAAAATAATAAAACCGGTATTTTTTAAAAAAAATAGACAAATTCATCAGAAAATATTTATTTTTAGAAGTTGTAATAATTATAACTTTTTTTCTTTTTGTAAAAAACAAATAGCTTCTTACATCTCACCATGCACACTTTCCTAAAAATTCAATTCATATAATTGATCTAAGCTAAAAGCAAGTCCACGAGCAACATTTAAAGCTCGTTAATTTTTTATCTGATATTGAATTTAGAAAACATAGTTTCAAGAAGACTCTGCTTTATTATTCTTTTCGTTTGCTTATTTCATATTTAAGACAATAATAAAAAAAACAGAACTTAAGTTGATCCTTAAATTTAGATTTACCTAAAAAAATGTATAAAATATATTAGCTTAATTTATATTACTTCATAAAATGTGTTTTATTGTACAGAAACATATTTTTTTAAGATATTTCTTTTAACTTTACTTGGTATATATGACCGTCGACATATTTTTCGACACAAGATAAATATGTTTTTAACCCACTTCTAGTTATCTGATCCTGCTCAAAATTTGGAAGAAGACTGTTTGCAAAGTACTTAAAAAAATGGATTTTTATTAATATTTTTTTTTAAATATTTTTATAACCTTACTTGCGTAATAGTTGAAAATTTATTCTATTTATGAATTTTAATGAGAGTTGCAAAATGAGAAAATTGAGAATTGCAAAATGAGAAAATTGAAGACATGTACAAATAAATATTTTAAATTAAAAGGTACATTTGTATCTTGTCAAATGAATGAAGGTAAATTTATATATTTATATAAATAAAAAATTAACAATAACCTTTTTTGTATACTTTGCCGAACTGATGTAGGTTTGAGACAACAAAAGAAACGTAAGCCAGTATTGTCCCCTAAACTGGTTTCTAGATTAAAACCAAAAAAAAATATAAGACCATCATTAAGATAACAAACTCCTGTGACATGTCCACACAATACAGACATGAAACCACAAACACAATTTTAGTATTTTATACATATGTAATTTTGTATATACATCAACATTACTAGCACACACATACCCATATATTATGTTACAGAAAATTACAAAAGAGCATAACCTCTCTTTCACATGTCACTAAAACACAACAAAAGTCATATATACGCGACCCGCACGTTCCACACATAAAGCACAGAAGAGACATGTTTTTAATGGCTGTTTTTATATACACGCAAAAAGACACATATAATATAATATAAACAAACATTTTAAATTATGTTTGTACATGTATATTATACGTAGATATGTGTATCTAAGCAAAGACATAATATACTACTGAAGAGACTCTCGGAGTTGGGAACAATCACCAAACACAGAAACGCACACACATTGCGGGAACGCAGTTCCGTTTGCGCCAGCGTAGTTTTTTGTGCGTTTTTGGGACGCCATTGCCATGCCATGGAGCCAGATGTCTTTGGAAGCGTGCGAGCGCGTGTGTCACATTAAATTTTATGATGCGATGGTAATTTTAAATTTAAATTATAAGGTGGTATACAGTTTTGAATGATTATGTTGTATTATTAAAATGTAGGGAAAAGCCGAAAAACTAAAAAGAATAAAATATAAATACACATAAAAAACGATTATTGAGTCAATAATTGAATTATTATGAATTATATTTATTTAATGTCAACATTTTTGAATCACTCTATTTTATAAACAAACGTGTTTCTCTTATTTTTACACATATGCCTGCCGACTGTCCGGTGTCCATTCATCATCAAATGCTTATCTATATAGATTCACAATATAACGTAAAGAATGTGACCTGTCTCTTTTAATAAATCCCTTCTACACAATGTATATAGTATATATATATATAGTCTATACATAAGTAAATCTCAAAGTAAAATATCCGAAGGTGAAAACATCCCACCGCAAGAGATTGCGAACATCATTAATTTGTTTATGTATTTTTATGTTAAACTCGTAAAATATATTTACACCTATAAAACGTTCGAAAAGAATGCGTTTGGGATCAGCACGTTTCTGTGTACATAGGTTGAACGCTACCTGTGCAATGTGCATAAATATACATGCAACACACACACACAGCCATATATAAATGCATACTCGTGTACACACATACATTTATATATAACGATCGCCTACAGAGAGCGAGCGCACCGGCCGGCAAAGGAATTTTCGAAAAGTGCAAGGCGCAGTTACTTGGCGCCTGGTTTGGCATCATAAAACCGACCGCGAGGATAGGAACAAAAAATGCCCAAGAACACCATCAACCGCGGCGTTGTGTATTTCTGCGCATCGCTTTAGAATTGTACATATATGAGTGTATATATATAGTATAGTATAGTATAACAAAGTTTGAATGCATGTA
Organism: Bolitophila cinerea; assembly: GCA_010015015.2. Taxonomy (NCBI): domain Eukaryota; kingdom Metazoa; phylum Arthropoda; class Insecta; order Diptera; family Mycetophilidae; genus Bolitophila; species Bolitophila cinerea. Next base: position 24,890 of record JAAAKO020027751.1, read on the forward strand.
TTTTTCTTATGTTGTTTTTCTGAGAGCGCGCACGCACACGAACGTTTTAAAACCGATTTTAAAGTTTTGGACCGGCATATACACATATTAAATATGCTGATGAGTGCGAGTGCAACGCACGTTTTCGTCGTCATCATCGTCGTCCAACGCCCGCCAAATGCGAAATGCGTGAATTGTTGCACTTAGCCGTGCGAATCAGAGCGCCACGGTGATGCCGCCACCGACGCCGCGCAAGTTTGATAGTGAGCCTGAGGGAACGATGCGGCGGCGGCGCGTACATCCTCGTGAAATTAAGAATGAAAATTATATATTATGAAAGAGAAACAATTTTAGCGTCATTTCTGGCGTGCATGCCAGCTTTTGAATGAGATCGATGAACTTGCTCATTTTAAGTGTCTACTAAAATGTTTCCATAGACATTGTGGATTAGTTATGAGTATCAGGCATCCCACGCTTAAAAACATAAATAAAAAGGGAAAAGGAGGTTTTATTCAATAAAAACAAAAATAGGAAAAATAACAAAAAAAAAGTTTTTTTTTAATATGAATTAAAAATGCATTTGCCTTTTTTACGGAACTTTTTTTTAAACAATAATTTCTGTTTTTTTTTAAGATTTATTTATTCTAATGGATTTAGTTGTTTGCGCTTGAAAAAAAACTTTAAGAAGAGCTTCGTAAGATTAGCAATGAATTGTTACCATCAAGAATTATTTCTAGTCAGATTCCGGTCGAATTTCTCCTTCCGAATTGTCCATTGTGTTTTATTTTATCAGTATTACTTTTTATACTATATTTTTATGCAATGTATTGGTAATTTTTGTCAATCTATTCTTGTTTTGATTTTTATGTATCTTTTTGCGTCTAAAAAGCCAAATACGTTGGCATTGCGCTTATAACCACAAATATTTTAAAAAATTGAAAGAAAAAGAGTTGTTCCATGCAACAAAAAAACTGACAAATTCAAAAAAAAATATGAAAATTTATCAAAAAAAAGCATAAAAAAGAAGAAAAAAGAATATATTCTTAAAAAATTAGGTGGATTGTGTAAAAAAGAAGATTATGTCAAAATAAGAAGAAAAAAAGTGTGAGAGGCCTGTGAGTTGTATTAACTGTATTAACTGAATAAAAAAAATTATATTAATATTGGAGAACTTGTCCTACTTTCGCTAAACAAAAATATAGGCTTAAATATTGATATATTTTAAGAAACCTATTTGCCTGTAGCTAAATATGACCTTTCGCAGCAATGTTTTCATTTTTTTCGCTATAAAGTTTTATTCAGGCTTTATTTAGTTAAAAAGCGCTAAAAAAAGGTTCAGTAAGGCTTTACTCAACATAACTGCAAAATATCTTAAAATATTATTTATTCAGTTCGGAAAAAATAATAAATATATTTTATTTCAGCATTTTCGAAATCGTCCCCCCCTTCTTCCATCAGCTTGTGGTGCACAACATTACCATTCGTCTATTCTGGCTCTTTACACTATGCGTACGCCAAAGATATTTGTATACTCTGTACTTATTTTATTTTTTGAATTAGACCTGATTAGGCGTTTGTCAGTGCCTTATTTGGGCAGTTCACCTGAATAAGCTAAACCTGAATAAAAGCTCAATAATTTGGCTGTAAAAGCTTTTATTCAGTGCCTTATTAGGGCAATCGACCTGAATAAGCTCAACCTAAATAAAGGTTAAATAAATTGTCTGAAAATACTGTTATTCAGTAACTTATTAGGGAAGTCTACCTGAATTAGCTAAACCAGAATAATTTCGATGAAAAAACTTTTATTCAGTATCAGGGAAATCCACTTTATTAAGCTGAACCTGAATAAAGGTTGAATATTTTGGTTGAAAAGGCTGTTATTCAGTAACTTATTAGGAAAATCTTTCTGAATAAGCTCAACCTGAATAAGCTGAATAATTTTGCTGAAAAAGCTCTTATTCAGTGCTTTATTAGGGCAATCCACCAAAATAAACTCAACCTGAATAAAGTCTGAATAATTTGTATTAAAAAGCTCTTTTTCAGAACTTTATTAGGGAAATCCACTTGAATAAGCTCAACCTGAAAAAAGGTTGAATAATTTGGCAAAAAGAACTCATTTTCGAACTTTATTCGTAGAATCCACTGAATATTTTTTATTAAATTCCTAGTTGAGCCAACTAACCTGAATAACGGTTTAGCCCTAAAATTTAGTCAAATAAGGTATTATTCAGCTCTTATACACAGGTTATTATTATTATACAGCTTATATCTGAATAATTATTATTTTCCTTAGACAGCTTAAATGTTTCTTGAGCATTTCAAGATGTAACTGACCCTATTTGTCAGCTTTTTATGCACAAGCCAAAACTTAATTATATTTTAATAAAATATATTTTAAATGACGTTAAATCTAAATCATCAAGTTTTACTTGTTAATTAGAGCATTCAGCCGATACTAAAATAATTTGGATATTTTAATATATATATATTTGTATATATATAAATTAATATTTAAAGTTCGTTGGCAACAAAGTTTCATGTCCATGCCGAGGGCTCTTTGAATATATGCTGCGGTTGGACTTCCTGAAACAGGACCCGCACATCCATGAACACACACAATGCGGGCGATATTGTATATATATATGTGTATATTGTATATGTATATTGTATATATAAAGTATATAAATAAACACAATGTATTACATATTATACCACATATTTTGCCAGCAGCGGTGCGCCAACCTGAAGTTGAGAATTAATTTTGTGGTTTAAACAAGCTAACCTCAGATTTCATTTCGCATCTGTATATTATATATATATTCTATATATATATATATATAGAATATAGATATATGTTTAATATAATGTACGCAACAACGCATTCACAAATAAATAGCAGCTCCACGCAAGAAACCTGATTCCGTGCACATTACCCATATACCGGAGCAAAATTCTCGGGGACCAGAAATCTTCTGCGTATTATTATGCTAACGCATACTCACGCAGACGCATCTCCTGTGACGACCGGCACCGCGGAGGAAATTCAAGCTGACTCATTGTGGCTGCTCAGCGCGCTCGCACTCTATATACCCAGAGTACCCACGTCACTTGCGCGCAGGTATGTGAAAATTATTATACATATATAACATATTATAATATATATTCCATGGATTTTGCTCGCGATTTATATGTATAATACATATATATACACAATATATATTGTACAAAATGTGTGAGCCTGCGCGCGTCCACAAGATATATACATTCAGTTTGAAAAGGTTTATTGTATAAATAAAGGCGAAAATATGCGCGTGTGAATCATGTTTTCCTTACGAAAAATCGACCGAATTCCTTTGTTTATGCATATAATATGCGAACGGTCAGCGATTCGGTGCGGTGCTGTGTTTCTAGACATATATATACAAATACACTAATAAAAATCGATGTATATATTCGTATTTTATTTGTATTTTCGTAATAGAGTTAATGTAAAAATAATATGATTTATATAATATGTATCTAGTATAATATACATAATATAAAAAAAAACATTTCTATATTTTGTATGTAGACAATAAAGCAATCATCTCTCTATTAGTCATTACGTCTCGGCCGATTGGAATTCAAAAGAGTTTATATATATTCGATAAAATACAAACGCATTTAAACGTACAGAACATAATCTTATGTAATTAAATTTGAATGTTCTTTCGATTAATTACACACGGCAAACGCTCGCCTGTGATGCCCGCCTGCTCGAGGGTTTAATTTAAACATTCAAGAAAAGATAAACGTGTGCGCGCGGGCGCGCATTTATTTTGGGAGAGGATTTATACAAATACAAGTAAGTCCGGTGCGTTTGAGATTAGCTACGCGTATTTTTGTATTAGTCATTCATATAATAATACTCTTTGTATTTGGTATTGGAAAGAAATTATACGCACAGATCGATATGTGATGGTATATACAGTATATGCTGTGCGTTTGCCCCAATAAAGAAGTTGTTGTTTTGTAGAAATAATAGTAGTAATACAAATTTTTAGGTGCACATTTTTATATTGTTAGGAGCTTTATTATATAATTAGGATCAATTTTTTTTCAGTGATCAAATTTGTTTTGGAGGACTATTTTTAATAATTTGATGAAATTATTTGGTGAACAAAATAGTGTTTTTTTAGTGAGCACTAAATTCGTATCCTAAACAACAATCTCTAAATATGGATACATTTAATGCACAATATTGAACAATTTAATTGATACGATTGTAATATCCGAATTTAACTTTCGATTTAGGATTTTCGCTTCAAGAAGCATTAGAGCATTATGCTGAAGATAAGGATACAGAATGAAATTTGTATAAGTCCTCCAAATGCCTGTGATTTAAAAGGATAAAGGCTCTGGCGAAAAAGAGGGAAGTGATATATCGACAACTTGCAGCAGAGATAAAGCTCAGTAATAATAATAACAAACGTCTAACATCAAATAAAATCGAATATTGATAAAAATGCCAGACAATCTAGCAATTCCAATAAAAATAAAGATAGATATATATATTTAAAAAAGGAACGTTTCTTGTTTAACCACTTAAGTCATCAAAATACTTTTGATATTACCATAAAGAACAATACAAAATCAAATATATGAATAATTATTTTTTTATGTATAACAATACTTATTATTATTGTGTAATAATATTATTATACAATATGTACAAAATTTAGCAGTACATAGATTTTTTTTAATACACAGGATTCATTTTTATCTTTATAAAATGTCGGCATTAACTATCAGTAATCTTGTTTTAAATTGTGGATAAACAATTATATATGACAGGAATTTACCGAAAATATAGAATTATAAGTTATATTAAGCTGCATTATTATTTCTTTTTAATTTTCTATGTACAATAATGCAATCTAATGTATATATATATATATATATATATATATATATATATATATATATTTATAGAATTCGACAGAGAAAATTTCATATATCGGTATTATTTTTTTAAAAAAACACACACACATTCAAA
>JAAAKO020027752.1:0-13795 GCA_010015015.2 Bolitophila cinerea
TTTAGGCCCTGATACTAGATGACGGACGGACGGACGGACAACGCGGGATTATAAGTCTTCTCATATTAGCTACGCTGATATAGAAGCCTAAAAATATATTTTTCCCAAAATATTTAATTTTTTGGACTTTCAATTTAGTGGGTGCTATATACTTAAATTTTGGAGTTCTTAAAATTCAAAAATGTGTTCTTTTCAATTATTTATGCGAGCATTTTTATTCAAACTCCGAAAAAATCCAAAACGTATCAAAATTAAATTATTGCGTTCTTTTGTACTGGTAATGGCGCAAAAAAAGTTTCTCGTGGCCAAATAGAATATCATATTAATATATTCTTTGTAATATAAGCATTATTTTTAAAACATTATGATAATTATAATATTTTTTAAAATATTAATGAAATTGTTGGTTTTTTATAGTCTTTTGCTTGTTTTTAGCTATTCTCTGGTAAATTAAATTCTTTGAGCGCGTTTTTCTTCTGTCGCTTCGCGCCGTTTTTAATAAAAACAAATATAAATCATCATAATAATGTGGATATAAATAAAAGCTATTCTAAAATTCCATATCCATGTTTCAAAAGCAGTGTCATTCCCTTTCTGCAAAAACACAGAAAATTCTATTCTTTAAATATAGAGTGCGTTTAATTTTATATATTATTTGGCACGCAATATTTAAATAATATGTCTAAATAATTATTTAAAACGCATTATTTTATTTTATTTTATTTTTTAGATTTCAATTATATTATTTACCACGCAATATTATTATTATTTATAAGAATAATCTTGTTTTAATTGTATTTCATTTATTTATAATGGTGCTCTATTATTTTTTTTAGGTATTCATATATGTTACAGAAAACTCTATTTTTTTAAAAAAGTATTAATTTTTTTGTTTGGCACCCAATTTGGATCTCAATTGTTTTTTTGGAACGCAATATTTAGAACCCAAATATTTATTTAGGCTCTAACATAATATTCATCCTTTTTTGGGAGTGTAGGCCAACACGTAATCTCAGAAGACGCAGGCTTGCCAACTTAGTTTGTACTTGATCTCTAATTGTATACGGTTGTCTTTCGTTCATTTTATATAGTTGTATTTGATAAAAAGACCAAATGTAGAGCTCATCAAAAAAATAATTTTGCCCAAAAAATAATTAAAAAATGATTATTATAAAATATTATAATCACCGCGCATATTTTCACAAAAACATACACTTTTTTGTGACTCCTAATTTATGTGTTTGAAACATGTTTTATCGAAGAGAATTATTTTTTGGAGTGTTCAGTGTTTTTAGGTAAACATTTTTATTAGCACATTATTTTTTTTATTTAGTGAGCAATTTTTTTTTTCCATTTTTATAAAACAGTTTCAACAGTTTGTAATAATAACACTGATGGATCATTTAAACTAAACAAGTGAAAAATTGTATTTTATTGATTTATATAATTGTATAATCAGTGCGGTCATGATTTAAAATTGCCTAAAATTTGTTTTCATACATAATTTTAAACAAGAGTTACAATTGTTCCTGAAATTTCCTAAAATCGCTTTAAATCCATTTTAGAAATAATTGAATGTAATTTTAAACTACAAAGTTTTAAAATTCGAAATCATGATTGCACCCAATAATTATGATAGAAGACCATTTGAAAGGAATATTTCAGTTAGGCCAAACCGAAAACATCAAACAAAATCCAACGTATGTTATTCGAAATAATGATATTTTGAAAGATGACTTGTGAATTGCAGAGTTTTTGATCTTACCTTCATAATGCTCATGACGTCCAGCTACATATCGGCTTGTGTCACCGCTATAATGAACTGCAATGCTCCTTGATCGCGACTGGGAGGCTCGACCTTTACCGAGTTTAAATGTATCATTTAAATTTAATTTTTGATTGTTATTTTTAAATTACCTCTTCCTTCCAAATTCTTATACATTGGAGTAGCTTGACGTTTCCTTCCGTAATGCATTTGACCAGGATGGGAATTGCGTTCCTTTAAATTGAGTTATTTTGATTATTAATAATTCTCTACAAACTACATAATATTGTATATTTCAAAGGTTTCTAAGGTTTATTTTAAACAAAGGGACAAGAGAACAAAGGGACGACCACCACCTATACATACACAATCACCCATCACCAGACACTTATAAAAAGTTGATAAAACTTAGGCATTTACCAAGTGTCGGGGTCCCAGACTATTCATTTTCTCGTAATCACTTTTTTTAATGACCTGTCGAAATGCTTTCGACTTGTCCTCGTGCGTTTGCATAACGCGACTACGCCTAGCATAAATCAGGGCAGGTGTTTTCGTGGAACCAATGTGTTTTTGCTAAATACAAAATATAATTATGATCGTGCTGAATATACTATACTGAGTCTATAGTATTTTAAAAATACTTCAATATAAATAATTCTTAGATTCTTAAGTTTTTTAAATAGATTCCGCATGAGTTGTGTACGAAATTCTAATTTACAAAATTATCACACAATCATTTTTTTTTTCAAATTTATGTTTTTCAATTTTTTTATAAAATTCTGTTTTACTAAATTTAAAACGTTCTCATTCCAAAAAAATCCAACCAATATAATAAAAAAACACCCAATAAAGCAAAAGTAGAACAATTAATTACCTGTTGGAGGTGATGCTGATTGGGATATTGATTTCCGCCTCCATGTTCCCGTTCTGCAATCGTGAGGGTTTGTGGTGGATTGACGTACTCGGTCGGTGCTGAACGATGTGCTAGGTATTTCTTGGGGTATCGGCTGTTGGGATGCGAAGACGGTGTCTCTCTGTACATAACACACATAACAAAATGATTAAATTCAAGAATGTCTTAATCGGTATATAATATATCTTAAAATGGGTCGCATTATTATATTGTTAGCTGTACGAATATATACGAATATATATATAATATACGAATATACGTATAGAAATAAATAATACCTCGTCTTATCGTCCCAGTCATATCGCATTTTTGGTGTGTCGTTTTCTTGGCCGTGCAAGTCATGTTCAGCTTGCAGATCCTTTTCGGCGGTGGATCGATTTTTCCTTATTGGGTACGGCTCCTCCATTATCGGCACTCCATGAGCCGAAGACAGTGATCTAGATTTCCTACTCAAATATAAATAATATAATGGCTATTTTTCTATAATTAGCACATTTTTAATAAACAAACCTTATTATAGTGTCATCATCATCATCTTGACTGTCCTCCTCGTTGTCGTATTCATAGCTTCCAAAATCAGAACTACCTTCTTCCATGTTATCGTCTATTTCGTAATCGTCCAGCATGTCGTCAGAAAGTTTGGTGTTTTCCGACTCAGGGTGATCGTACTAAAGTAGATAAACCAATAAATAGAAATAAATAATAAATTCATGTAAACTAAACTAAACGTGTTCATTGCAAGCTTATAAAAAACAAATATAAATCAACTGTTTATTTGTATATATAAATAAATATAACAACAGTGTATATAACAAAATACACTCACAACAAGTATTATATAAATAAAAACACATTTTCCCAGTGCGAAAATATTATTTAAATAATTAGCGGGACACGCTATAAAATAATTCAATCGAACGACTTGGTGTGTGTAAACAAACATGGAAATGAAAAGCGGACCCATTACATTTTCACTGTTTATCGTCTTTGGTCTTTGGCTCGGGTCAACACCGTACATGCGCGTGGGGCGTGTTAAAGATACATATATGTAGATATATCTATATAATGTATATAATGTATATAGCAAACATCTCAAGTTTGAAAAGAGATTGCATGTTTAATTCAGTTTTCTTGTTCGTTTGTATGCGGTGAACAGAGCTTAAACGCATTCGAGTGGTTTTGTTTATTTATTTCGAGGAATTGCGCATTTACATTTGTATATATACGATTATTTATAAAATTTATATTTAAGAGAACATGTGTGCCATTTAACAAAGGATATTTCTTAGAATCTAACATCTAGAACGAAAAATTGTATTTTTCCTTCTTAAAATTCAATATTGTCCACCACTTAGGCGGATCCAGACAATGTTCTGGGGGGGCGGAAACATATCGTCACAATGGCCTTTTAGGTATTTTAAACTCTTTTTTAACAAAAATCTGTTTTACAAAATTCTGTTTTTCAAAATTCTTTTTTTCAAAATTCTGTGTTTCAAAATTCTCTATTATAAAATTTGAAAATATGCTTATAGAAAAAAAATCCGAATTTTGTATTCCATAATTTTGAAAACGTAGAATTTTGATTGATTTTTGATAAAAAAACATTAGAAAAAAAAAATAATTTAGAAAAAATAAACTAATTTTGAAAAACAGAATTTTGTTTAATCAAAATTTAAAATACTTAAAAAAAATTAGTCAAATACAATTGTGTATTTTCCAAAAAAATCTAATATAATCTCAAAATAAGCCAAATAACCTAAATAAACTCAGCTTGAATAAAGGCTGAATAAGCATTTAGTAAGTTCCTGGTTTAATAAGGACCAACCTGGATACCGGTAGAAACTGATTATTTTGCCAAATAGGGCATTATTCAGCCCTTCTGGCTGAATAATTTTTATTTCATTAGCGTTATACATATTGAATATTTCTTTCTTTTCTTTTTATTAATTAAATTTGTATAGGAACAAATTATCAATTATCAATAGGATATAGCCGAGATTCAAAGATATTGATATACCCATAGCGCCCTAACATATCCGTAGAAATTAAATTTATATATAAAATAAATTATGGAATACATGGTTTGTAATATTACCTTTTTCCTGGGAGGGGACATGTCCCCATGTCCCACTGGATCCGACAGTGGTCCACCAAATAATTAAAAATGTACCACAAAAAATATAATTTTGGTTCAACTAAAAAATCAAAATGTGCTCCTAGTAATTATATATTAATGTACACCCTTTTACGCTTTATAAAAAAACAAAAGCTTTTTTGGGCAGATTATACTTCTTTATGTTTTAGAGCATATTTTTTTTCTTGGTGAGCACTGTTATTTTAAGGTGCACATAATTTTTTATTTTAGGAGCACTTTTTTCAGGAGCACATTTTTTTTGGGAGGCGATTTATTTTATGCGTTTTGGAATATATTCAAAACAAAACTAAAGTCATTAACTTTTTTAAATAATATAATTATTTTGTAATCGAATATGTTTCACACAACATCAACATTTATATAAATCAAATGCTGAATGATCTTTTTACCTCGTCTCGCTTAAAAATCCATAAATTTTATGTGGAAAGTGTGAATCGTGAAAACATTCTATTCATCATTACCGTTAATTACATAAGCAGGCTATAAATTATTTTGCGCACACTTCTTTGGCTGTTACGTTTGAAGCATGGCGCCGCGGCGGCCGTGTCGCGACGCGACGGACGTCTCCGGACGTCTCAATAACGAAACACATACACTATTTTATATTTAATATATATACAATATATATATATTATATTCTGTCTGTTGGTTCAAAAAGAACACACACACACAAAAAAAAAAAAACACTTTTCTTTTTGTTTAGATTTTTTAACTTAAACAACAAAAAAACAAAAATAGATGGCGCCAAATTTTAATCGTACACGATCGCGCGACTTTGTTACTTTATGCACGGCTTGCAAAGCAATATATCTTGAGATCGTGATCATGCCACAAGAATATAATTATACACGAACTATATATATATATCTATATATTTTTATATATATATACATTTATATACTTAATAATAATATTTAATGTGTTTACATTGTTTTGTGACCTTTTAAAGATATTTCCAGAGTTCAGTTTATCAAAAATGCTAAACTTGAGAAATCATTATATGGATTGAATTCAAACACACACCTTGACACTTTAGTATACATGATTCATGATTTAATTTGGCCTAGCTTCAAAATACATTTATTCCCAATTGGAGCAGTAGATTCACTTGTCTGCCGAGGCCGTAAATTCAGTGAGGAAACAGCGGAACATCACCCCTGCCTCCTGTACATCACTAATGTCGGTAAGATTGAAACTCTTCTATTCAGACAAACAACACTTATCAAAATTTCCAATTCTAAATTGAAACTGCTAATATCTTTCAGAAACCATTACAGCTATGGTTTAACCAAGTATGATCTCATCTCTCTATCGTGTGATCAATTTTCGGGGAGGCACAATATAGTTCCACCTTTTCGTGGCGCGTGTGCTTCATTGTAAACCGACCTTAATCCCGCTTACATCTTTATTTATTATTATTTACATATGGTTCAAGTAAATAAATATATGTTTTGATCTTGTCCTAAGTATACTATAATCAAACCGATTTGTCATTACAAAATTGATTGACCTTCTTAAGAATTCACACGTTTAGTTTGACCGGCAAAAAATTGGAATGATTCCAACTAGTGCGGCTTATTTGTTCCGTCATTTTCGCGGCAAAGATTTAAAATTACGTTGGCGGCGATTAGCAAAAATTAAACGGTAATTAAGATACAAATTAGCGGTCTGTCTGTGAATATATGTATATATATAAAACTAGTTTGTTGCCGTTGTTTACAAGCAAAAAGTATACACATATTAACGACTGAATTTAACGAGCGTCGGCACGTGTGGAGAAAAGTTTTATTCGCGTTTTTTTTCTAAATTCTATATATACTAAGTCGCCACACGTATTTTTAATTCATTAAATAATACAGGAAAAAAATTGAAGTTGTGTATATATAAATGATATTATCACACAATGAGAAATTTAACGGATTAGGTGGGAAACTCGGATTAGATTACGGTAAATGAAAATGCCTACTTTCTTTCAGTTAACTATATAACAGTTTGTGTTTGAGGATATGGTATAAATGTTATTGAGCTTCTCCGGTCGTGAATATTTGTCCCTATCGATGAAATACATAACTCTTTCAGTGAAATTACACTTTAGCGGGTGGACCAATAAACTATTTTTTTAGAGATTAAATGATGTTTGAGGGAAAGTGTGTGTAAGAAATGAACATTGCAAAGAAGTAAACTATAGAGTAAGGTGTCGTGAAATACTGTCAAATTTCTGCGATATGCGATATTTCTAATTCAAATTGTGAAATTACAAAACTTTATAATAATTAAATATTTTCAGAAGACTAAGATATGGAAGAAGAAGTTAAAAAAATGAGTTTTAGGATTATTAGGATTTGTTGGTGTTTTTAAAAGTTATTTTTGGCTTTTTTGCTGTTTTTTGGTGCTATTTCAGGTTGTTGGCGCAGGTAGATAATGTCAAAAAAAAAGTTGTTTATTTTTATGTCTTCGAATTTTTAAATTCATTGCCATATTGTAATTATTTTTTTTTTGTGTGTCAAATCTTTCTTTAGGGAGGTTTTAAGTGTGTATGAAACCTATTTATTTAAAAATATATACATACATATATCATTTTCAGGATTAAGCGGTTTTAAAGGTGAAAAACAAGCAAAAATGCTAAAAACACAAAAACTCTAAACCTCTCACTTTTTATAAAACCTAAAAATTCAGGTTCACTTCAGCGGTTTTAGTAAAAAATACACAATTTGTTTTTGCTTGTTTTTTTTATTATTTATTACTTTTTTGCTCGATTCTGCTTATTTTTTGATTATTATTTTTCAATGTTTTTGATTTTTAGCAAAACTGAACTTTTTTGGCGAGTTTTTGTTTTTAAGCGTTTAAAAAAAACTAATTTGGGATCAAATGTAAAGATGCATTCTAAAAAAAGATCGAAATTAAGGAAACAATCAAGCTGTATTATGGAAATGAGAATTATAAAGACAGAAGTTAAATAAGAGATAAGAATGCCCTATTTGGAAAAATATTCATTGCTGTTGTTCAGGTTGGTTGGCCTAATAAGGACCCTAAAAACCTAAATAAAAAATTTTCAATGGGGAGCTTTTTTAGATTATTTGGTAAAATACACGCGAACGTGCGAATATGTTAACAGAAACCACCATTTTAAACCGAATTTTGTAAAGACAGAATTTAAAATCCCTAATAAAATTTAGTCAAATACTATCGTTACGAAATGTCCCCACCAAAACATTTTCTGGATCCGCCTTTGTTAGGTGAGATTTTATTTAGCAATACAATGAATTTAGCGTTGAACAATGGACGATTTCGAGCTTAAATTATATTCAGATCTTAAATTAAAGAAAATATGTTTTTAAAACATCTGATTCGAGTCTTTGATGTTTACCGATTTGAAAAAAATTGTGATTACAAAGATAACGAAATTACACTTTTTTTTAAGTTTAGGCCAACCGAAGTCGGTTGCTATACCATCTAGGTAAATCAGCGTAGAGAAATAATTAAATAATTTAAATAGCGATATGACTAGATAATGAAATCGATAATTTAATAAGCAAGATTTTATATTATTAATGTTAGAAAAACAACCAAGAATTACATTACGTTTATTTCCGAGGTTATCGTATTTACGAAAAATTAAAAAAAAATTATAATTTTTGATACAGATGAACTAGGTAAACAAAGGTTCCAATAAAGTGCGAACCCAGATTTACACATGTCTCCATAGAAAAAAATTCTGAGCGGATACGTAATCCATAAGCGAGCAAGAATCTTGGAATATGCAAGATGCGTTATCAGACCAATATTAACTATTGTCAAGAACGAGGCACATTCACTTCCGTAATATGGTTAACAAACATAAAACCTTTAATATCGCAATTATTGTTAAATATTGCTTATATCTAGATTTTTTTATTACAGTAATTTAAAGTCTATATTCGGGAATTTTTATAATATTATGAAAAATAATTGAAATTACCACGAATATTATAGGATACATAGGATAATATTAACAATATTTTTTTATAAAAAATACAAAAATTTGAGAATATTATGCATACTCATACAAATAATTTAAAAAAATCAAAAGTATTCGCTAATTTTTCCAAAATATACATTTTTGTTAATTTATAAAATTAGTAAATTTATAATTTTTACGATTGAAAAATTGTAACAATGGAATTATTGGTTTTAGATTTATTCATTGTTTGCGGTTTGTACTAAATATAGATTCTTGAATATTCATATTTTTCTTGATTGGCAGAAGTCAATGTTAGAATACTCAAAATATTAGGGTATATGCATAATAATACGCGAATATTTAACAACAAAATAGAATATGATATTATTACTTGCAAATACCAAAATATTAAATATCATTCATCAATATCGGAAATATTGAAAATATATACAATCAATTTAAAAATATTTATTATTATTTGCAAATATCAAGAATATTATTATTATATTTGAGAATATTGAAAATATAGTAAATGTATTTGCTAATATTAGAAATAATTTTAAAATACGAAATATTAAAAAAATATTATTAATAATAATACATAATAATACATATTGATTATTCCAAGTCCAAGACCTTTTTGGTCAACAATCAGTCATTGAATACTTATACTGGAAAAGACTGATAATTTATATATATTTATATATTTTTTTATATATACTCTATATTTTTTTTGAAAATAATAGAATACGAATCATATACTCTTATGTAATAGGTCAACATCCTAGTTCTATAAACGAATATTTCTCTACAATTAAATTCCAAAAATTCTCGCTTTTAGAATAATATATGTAAACTGCCTTTGGCTACAGGCAACTTTCTTTGTCATAATTTTATTATATGCACAGCTTAGCATAAAATACATAATAAAACCGACGTCATATTCGGAATTGATATGGCTATATGGGGCCACTACTACATATACTAAATATATAGTATATATATATACACTAAATGCCTGCGACAACGTTCGCCTACAATTTTCAGTGACAGAAATATTTACATATATACGCGCATCTGCACCGTGCACGAGGGTTTTTGTCAAAAGATATAAGTTTTTATTAGTCAGAAAAGGAAATCATCAATTTATAACACATTTTTTGAATTGGTTTGTTATTGGAATTTGAATGAACGGATGTCGCGGTTCGAAGATGAGCATATAAGACACTACCAGATATTAAATATAAAAATAGACTGATATATAATAAGTTATCACCGACCCACCAGGCCAGTCCAGTCTGCTGTTGCACTGCACTTTATTTTAAAAAAAAACTGAGTTTTTAAGTAGCAATATATGATTTGAATAAAATATAATTGTATTTATTTTCTGCCAATTCGGTTGCGCATTCCCATATCCCAATCGTGAGGCGACAAATTCGTTCAAAAGCAGATCATACCCATACTCGGCCTAATGATGGCATCAAACACTGCCATAAAAAATGCCAAAAATATGCAAACTGTCACGCCGGATTTTACGGTCTTCGAACATAGCATTTTGGAAATAAATAAAAGAATGTGCGTAATCACGGATTTGCAAGCGCAACACGTCATTCTTGCGCAAATATTAATGTTTAAATTGCGTGGGTGATCTATATTTGTGGATCAATAAACCGCATTCTTTCATAATAATATACTTATATGTATTATTTTTCGGTTTATTACTTTGAAGACACACAAAGAAAAAAAGAGCCAATTTTGTCTAATATTATGTGATTGTGTCCGTCTGAATCTATAATAATATCATAAATCTCAATTTTTATTTTATGCACGTCATTCAAAAGTTAAATATGTAAAAAAGTACTTTTACTAAGCGTCATACAAAATATAATACGACCAACACAGGTGCACTATGAGTAGGTGGTCGTTTCAAATACAAATTCACAGAATTCTTAAAATAAAGTCCAGTTTGAGATATATTTAACATATAACTCATAAATCATAACATATCATACTAAAAACCTATATGTAAAATAGATACACTATATAAAATTAACTCAATTTGACGTCATTCATTCAAAGATCCGCTCGCGCAGGAAATTCACAAATAACAAAAAACGCATATACAAACATACACGTGCACATTCAAAAATATACTACTACTTTTTTTTTGGTTTTAGTCTATTTTTAGATTTGCAAGTCAATATATATCAGAAATAGCCATCTTGCGCCAACTCCGTACGTGTGTATATAAAATATATGTATAAAATATACCTGCGCTCACTGCACATAAAAAACATTTAACTCTTAATAATAATCGTGGCGTTTCTATTAATAATACATGCGACGGGGATTAGTTAGACTTGTTTTGCCAAAATAAAAAAATAATTTAAATTAATTGCTGTGTTGATGGTTGTTTAACGGGAACACACATTTAATTATAACAAAATTAAAAGTTTTATTAGTGCGTGAGAAAGAAAATCTCATTGAGAAAAAAATAAACTTCAATATTGTTTAAATAGATAAAATTAAATAATTATGCATGATGGATATATATGCAAATATCATTCTAACACAATGGACTCAATAGTAAATTTAGTAAAGCTTTTAAGATTTTAATCAATTAATCGTCACGCAGTCAATAGCGGAAACTTAGTACATACACTCTTTGCACAAAATAATGCTTTGTATTTTTATTTAACTTTTTGTTTTTTTTTATTATAACTTGAAGTAAAAATTGTGTTTTAAGATATTTTTTAATGATTCAACAATTGTACAATATATAGTAGTTTGTTTAATTTAAATTTGAGATATTTATACTTAAATATACTATACAAATAATTTTTGCTTTGAACATATCAAAATCTATTTCGACTTTGACTTGAAAATATAATTAATAATAATATTTGTTTATAAATATCTTAGGTTACGTGAAACTAGATGTCACACTATCATTATTTTTTGATATAATATAAAAAGTTCTTTCGATGCTAAATGGTAATCTTTAAAAAAAAATGCTCAAGAGTCAAGATGTTAACAATAAAAGTTATTAAATTTTATACCTTTCAAGATTTTTAGGCATTTTCAACAGTAAAGTTATAAGTTCACAACGTTATATTTTTTCACTAACGCTGTTTTTACCCTCATTCAAACATATTATTTTTAATTATTTCTTTAAATAAAAAAAGAAATTTTTATACAAACTTAAAGCCCCATAAAAGGGTGATAGGAGGTTGGCGCAAAAAAATTGTAGGAAAATGATCAGGAAGCAAAACACTTTGGCATATTTTTTAAAATAAAAATCAGGAATTCATTATTTTGGTATTAGCTTATTTTGGGGCATAAAATAGACCCCATAACATGTTCAGTACACAACAACAATTATGTGCTGCGCAAGCGCAGCAATCTTCTTCTTGTTTTTTTAACAAAAACACAAAGAGTAGAAGAGAGAAAAGAGATTTTGGGAGATTTTTACAAGGTATAGTTTGCGAAAAATCTATCGACTGTTATATGTACCAAGTGATGATGAAGAAAAGAAAGATTTTAAAAAGGCATTCGATGCGATCATGGCAAGTTGCTATGGATGCCATTTTTGAATTGCTCAAATGTAGTTTTAAAACTACTAAGTTTTAATATACGAAATCATGATCGCACCGATTAGATTAGATTGATTTTGGATAAACACGTCTCTTAGATAAAGAGAAAAAACATAAGACTCATTTTAGATCCATTTTGCTCTCGCACCAATTACATTTAATTATATTATGTACACATTAATAATTGCTATGTAAACATTTATGATTATTGTGTAAATATTTATAATTTTTATGTATGCAAAAATATAATAAATAATAAATAAATATATGAAAGAATAATTATAATAATTATTATGTAAATGCTTTAAATTTTGATTAAGACATTTTTTAAAGTTTGCAAAATAATTATTCATGGAATATTCACATTTATACATGTTAAACTTCTAATTTATTTGTAAACATTTATTTTATGTATAAATTTTATAATAAATTTTATTTATAAATAAATACATTTTAATGATTTCATAATGTATATTTTTTTGAATTTAGATGAACATAATAAAATAAACGCTAAAAAACAATCAAAAAATAAAAGAAAAAATAATAAATGAATTTATTTGGTTATGTGGGAATCTGTAATATGGGAATCATGTTATATGGGAATCATGCTATTTGGGAATTTTGTTTTTCGAGATCATGTTATGTGGGAATTCATCAGTTTACTGGACTGCAGCATAAATAAAACTTGTTTTCCTTAACATTTTCCGCCTATATACCTCATGTTTTAATCGTATTCAGTTTGGAATTAAATTTTTTTGATGATAATACAAAAAAAGAAACTATAAAATATGTCAAAAAATTATATATATATATCTAAAAATACATATAAAGATTTTAACATTTACATATTTTTAATTGCTTTTATTACCACTATTTATCCAGTATCTATCAAATACAGAAGCACTTACCCAAAATGCAATTTTTTTTAATATATTTTTGTAACTACATTATTTATTTTTTTGAAAACAATTATTTTTTAATAATTTTTATCCATAAATATACTGTCATCTCTCTTTGACTTTCTTCATTTTAAAATTTCTTTTATTAAATTGTTATTTTAGATTTATAAATACGTATTTATATATTTTTGCCAAAATTCATATATGTAACAATTATCTATCTATATGTGTCGTAAAAATATAAGAATAATTCATTTTGCAAATAATTTCACCACATCCCGAATGATCTGCAATGAATGTGTACTTTATATATTAAACAATATAATATACTGTACACGGTACTACAGTCAACGTACATGTACATACACATTCATATACATTAGAAATACACGAGAATCTTCAATCGTAAGTAATATGTTTGATATGTCTTTATAAAGCAGCGCTAATTCAAAATGATTCATTAAACCTAATTTAATAAATTATCAAGTTACTGCTGCGCTAGTACATTTATAATCGTGTAAACATATATA
>JAAAKO020027763.1:0-13793 GCA_010015015.2 Bolitophila cinerea
TTTGTTAAACACAAAACCAAGATTCTTCACTTTATTCTGCCATTTGATTTTGCATCCGTTTAACATTAAATGCGCTGTGGATTCATAAAGTACCGCCATTAAGCCAGGCTTTTTGGAATACAATTGTGTGGGTCTTAGAAACATTTAATTGCAAATTGTTTGATTTTGACCAGATAGAAAACAGTTCCAGATCCTTATTTACATCCTTTTAATATGTTATTAAAGTTGTGAGTTGAACCAGTGCAGTATAGTTTTTAGTCATCGGCAAACAGGTGTATTTGGCAATGGTTTAGATGACTTGGTAAATCAATAATGAACAAGGAGAATAATGTAGGGCCTGCAACTGATCCTTGAATAACTCCAGAGTGAATTTGAATTTTTGATGAATCTACAGAGCCTATGCGAACTACTTGCGTTATGTTATCCAAGTAAGATTTTATAAGTTGAATAGCTGAAGTATTAAAACCAAATAAGTTTTTTAGTTTAAACAACAGGAGATTATGGTTCACTGAAGGAAAGGCTTGTGAATAATCTAATAGAACCAAAACCGTTTGTTAGATTTATCAAACCCATCAAGAATGTTATCGCGGATCTTTGTCAAGAAGACTTAATAAAAAATCTGCGGAAGCCAGATTGAAAAGGAGTTAATATTTTATTAGAGATATTATGGTAGATTATTTGGTCAACAAAAAGACGTCTTTTATAGCTAACGGTTATTATATTATTATTATTATTTCATTTATTAATTATCAAAAGGACGTTAGTCTATACAAATGATTAGGGATTTTACATTTTGTTAATATAGCAACTAAAACTAGAGGTTCTTTTACTTACTATATTATTCCTTTTTTTTAAACATACAATCAAACATTCATACTACACATTTATTCATTTGTCAGACCATGAGTAGTGGACTTTGCTCAAATAATACCAGCTATTTTATAATTATAAGAGACACTTACTCTCAATGTACCGATGTCCCATGTTTTTCTTGTTGTATTCAAAGGCCCTCTTGTAATCCTCTTCGGAATCGCACACCACAAAGGCTTCACCATTTGGACGAGTGCTATTTCTAGAGTATGTAATCAGATGGACGCCATTCTCACCGTCGGCGACCTCTACGCCTTCGAGAAAGTCTAAAATCTCCTTGCTGGTAACCGTCCAAGGAAGACCTCTCAGTTTAACAATAAACGAAGAGTCTTGACTTTCAGAGTCCGACATGGCTAAACAAATAATAAGATTTTTATTAGATTAGCTTCATGTTTATTGATTTTATATTAGAATTAAACATGATTCATTTTACAGGGCTACATGGTTACAAACATGCAAGCAAAGCATCATACAATCGCCATTTTGAATTTTATGACAATTTTTTATCAAAAATATGCATTCAAGAATTTAAAGGCTTTTTTAAACAAATTAGGTAATACTACAACCTTTTTTAAATAACTTTCAATTTTAGATAAAATGCACATTTATGTTTGATAAAAACAATTCGTATGGATAATTACGTACCTTTTGCAAAATCAATACGTCGAAGTTTATTTGGAAAATCACAACTTTAGACTTATTTGTCTTTATGGAATATAATTCAATTATATATATTTTGGTTTGGTAATCCTTTTTCCTTTTCAATAACGTTCACGTAAACAAGGGCAATGGATTTATATCAAGTTTTAAATTTTGACGAACGCGCACGCACCACACCGCTGTGTTTGCTGTCAATGAAATATTTGAAATGAAATTCCAACTTCGTAATGACAATTTGTCAAATCGATTCGAATTCATCAATTCGATATTCGCAAAAAAAATGCCGGTTGTTGCAGGGGTGGAAACAAAGTGGAACATTTGCAAACGTAAATGAAATCTGCAATAAACTCACTCATTACGGAATTTGTAGAGTTTTGGGAGAACGATTTGAGCACTGCAGCGCTGCTGTCGAAAAGAAGTTTCTTGTGTGTGAGTAAACCTTTAACGATATTTTTAGCTACTATTTTATCGACAAATTTGACAGTTTCCATACAAACAACTGTCAAAATAGTAGATAGAATTAACGGTAAATGTTTACAGAATTCGGAGGCTGGTAACATACAGATACATCATGTAATATTAACATAAAAACACGTAACCTAAAAAATACGTTAAGTAAAAAAAAAACACGTAATCTAAAAAGCGTGGTTTTACTAAATAATATAATTTTAATTGTTTTTTTTTTGTTTTCTAGTTTATGTGCTGTTTCTATTACGTGCTTTCTAAATTATGTGTTTTTTTGCTTTTATGATTATTAGGTTATGTAATTATGTGATTTTTTATGTTAAATACATCTTAGATTATATGCGGCACAACAACAATAACACGCACAATGCAAAACAAAATCGAGTGGGTTTGTGTTATTGTTGTTGCGGGGCGATAGGGATCCTTCATGCTCATTAGAGGCGCTGTTTTCGTAAAGGGCTTTGTACATCAATCTGTCAAACAAATGTTATTATGAGGTTATGTGTACATGTTGATGCAAAAGTTAACACATATGTATACACAAATAATATGGTTAAATAATATTTTTTTAAAGTAGAGTGTCCTAATTTGTTAATTCCACAAATAATGATAATGCTCAATGTTCTTGGAAAAAATAATACGAAAGAAAATATTAGGAAAAAATAGCACCAATAGGAAATGGAATCATTTTTGTTTTCTCTAAAACCAAAGAGTCGCAATTTAGTCCTCGATTTAGACTGAGATATAAGCGAAAATATAAAAGTAGCAATAAACATAAAAAGAAAACTTGAATTTGCAATGTAAAATGTATATATCTAGATATATTTCTCGATATATGTAGACAAAACCAAGGACAAAACAATGAAACTCGTACTTATTACTCGACTTTTTATTTTGGCAACTGGTTTTGAGTTTGTGAAGTCACAAAATAATGTTTTGCTATTATCAAGAAATACTAGAATACATGCGTTTAACTCAGTTGAATATAGAAATATGACATTTTATTGTGAGGTTAAGTTGTATTTACATGTAAAAATTTACAAATAAATTGAATTAGCGTGTTTAGTTTAACAGGCTTTAGATAAGCAATAAGCTGCATAAACCTAATAAAAGTATATAAATATTAATACAACATGGGAAAAGATATTCAAAGTACAGGCATTCCTACGGAAAAACTAAAAATCCTATGTTTACATGGCTACAGACAATCGGGAGACTCATTCAAATCCAAAATTGGCTCGTTTCGAAAACAAGTCAGTAAATATGCTGAATTCGTTTTCATTTCGGCACCTCATAATGCACCCGCAACCGAAGGTGCTGAGATTAATTTAGAGCAGAAATGTTGGTGGTTTAACAACGAAGATGGAACTACATTTAAGGGAACTAATAAAAACGGTCCAGCGTTTGGATTCGAAGCATCGTTAAGCGTGGTTGAGACGGCCTGGCGGGAACAAGGTCCGTTCCAAGGACTACTTGGTTTTTCACAAGGTGCATGTTTTGTAGGATTACTCTGCAATTTAAGCTCAAGAGGAAGTATGTATTATTGTTATTATTATTTAATTATGTAACTTTACTATAAATTCATATTATATATTTCAGTGACCATTATAAAACCAGACTTTGCTATTCTATCATCTGGATTTCGATCAGGAAGTCTTGTGCATTTAAACTATTATGAAGAATCTGTACTAATTCCATCACTTCATATTTACGGGGAGTCAGACGATATTATTCCGAAAGAAATGAGCCTGGCCCTATCAGACAGCTTTGTGGATCCCGCCTTCCTTACGCATTCGGGAGGACACTATTTCCCAGCCACAACACTTCAAAAACAGTTTTATATAAACTATTTTCAAGATCGACTACAGGATTATCTAGAAAAAAAGGAATTGTCCAATGCAAATGAATCAAATACCATTGAGATGAAAAATGACAGTGAATCTGAATAAAATGTATACTATATTTTTCCTTACTTAAAATAAAAATAACAAAATGATGATTGAAACCTGCGTTGAATATTCGAATGAATTAAAGTAGTATTTTCTATTTTGTTATTAAAGAATTTATTGTTAATATAAATTTACAAATTATATAAATAATTAAAATTCAATAGAAATTATATGTTAACAAATTTTTCAAATAAACATACAAAATCAATTTTTACAATTTCTATATTTCAAGTAAATGTCCACTTATTTTGTTACTATATATATTTAGGAGAAATATATAATTGAATTCTTTCAAATAGAGAGTATCGCACAATGAGCTCTAATATATATATATATCGAACACAACGTTTGTATTAAAATAAGTGTTGTGATATTAAAAAAATATAATAAGGGTATGTTAATTACAATCGATACGTTATTTTAATATAATGTTGACGACGGTGATGCAATTTTCCTTTTATACAATATAAAATGTAAACTTGTCGTTTCAATGAACATTAGAATTTGAAAATGTTTTTTTATGAGGTTGTGTTTGGAAGAAATAATAGTATTAAATTGTAATTATACCAAAGTGAAACAATAGTATGAGTGTTTTTAGGAAAATAAAAACATGATACATTAAAAGTACTGATTTCATCATTAGCCACGTTTTAATGTTTAAATCATGTATTTAGCCAGTTAGGCTACCTGTTCCTGACCGTTTGCAGCATCTTGGTTTTTCATGACATCTGGTAGATCTGGTGGCGAAGAATACGGAGTAATTTCCAATTCTTCGAACTCGCCACTGTCTAGTCGAACGGCCAAACCCAGTTGGGCCGGCGACTGTGCCTTGGCAGTTGTCATTGTTATTCCAAAGTCCTGCAGTTGTTTATCATCCGACATCAGTTGATTTTCTTTATTGTATAAACACTGATCACGAACGCGAATTTTAAGAATGCCTACAAATGACAAATATTGTTTATATTATATGTCTTACTAACGAGTCTCAAAACAAACTCATTTTTTACTATGAAATGAATGCCTTACCTTCGATCATCATTTTCAGTTCTTTTACAGTTGTATTATCCTTAGCGTCAGTAAAAATGGTAGATTTCTTTCTTCTAATCATTAAAAAGACGTCCTGCAAGAAAAAAATAAAACAATGTTAGGTTAGGGCCAAGGCACAAGATTTTTGTGATCAAAGTTCATTTGCCGAATGCCTGATAAAACACCAACACTAACCATATTTAAAACGATCGGCTTTTGATCTTCACGGCTTAAAATATCACGATCCGGAAATCAAATTAGCTGCAAAGATATTTAATTACGGATAGCAAAAAGGAAGCAATTACTTGTTTCCTTCTGAAAAGTCCGTCCTTTTTGGAATGACTTTGACTGTTTGTTATGTGTTTTTGATAGAAATCGTAAAGAAATAAAGCCAACTCTCCACTGCAGAAAGTTGACACAAAGTAAAGTGTGTTTAATGCTTACGGTTTTTATATTTCATTAAAAATACATAGAAAATTTACTTAAATAACTTTAGTTTTTTGTCATTCAATTTATGATTATATCGTTGTAGCATGTATTATGCTCGATGAATGTGGTAATGTTTTATTATTTTAATTATTACGCGAGCGTTTCTGAGAACAAACTAATAAGTTTCTATTATTTATTGGATCAATGTTTACTGGGTACTTGTAGACTTTCCTATGATCCACAACAAAATGTCTGCGGTCGCCGTGGTGTGGACTGTGGAGTTGAAATAAAATAATTTCGGCACCCCTTGGTTACAAAGTGATTGAAAATTCGTATATGTCTATTAATCGCACACAGCGGAATAGAATTATATCAAATATTGATTTATATAAGTTTACTTATAGCAAAGGCTCCGCTTTCGACTCTACGACGTAATATCTTAAGTTGACGCTCTAAGTTTCATATAAAGCAGGTATATAAATACTAAATTCATTGATTATGTGGTTGACACCAAATCAACATAATTCAAGAAACGCATAGCTAAATTTTTTTCTCTCTTTCAAAGGGCTACAATGACAGTTGGAACCGATTCAGATGGCGAAGATAAGCCACCACAACGTATCCGATGTTTCTTCGATGTGTCACTTGGTGGACTCGCCGCCGGGCGTATTGTGTTTGAGCTTTACCCAGACATTACTCCTAAGACCGCTGAAAATTTTAGGGCTTTGTGTGCGGGCGACAAGGGACTCGGAAAAACTACCGAGAAACATCTGCACTACAAGGGCGTTATATTTCATAGGGTCGTCAAGGATTTTATGATCCAGTCTGGAGACTTTTCTGCCGGAAATGGAACTGGTGGCGAGTCCATTTATGGCGGGACATTTGATGGTATTTTTACAGAATTCCATTTTTAAGTGTTTATAAATCCTTATTTTCTGTGTTTTAGATGAGAATTTTACATTGAAGCACGACAAACCATTTTTGCTTTCTATGGCTAATCGTGGAAAAGGAACGAACGGATCTCAGTTTTTTATGTGAGTTTTCTTCAACAGGACCTATTGAGCAATGATCATAGTATTATAAATTAAAAGTTGTTTTAACCCGTTTTTCTGGTATTAGGTACATAATGGTATTAACTTGATTGAAATGCGATATTCATTTTTTTCTTTGTTGAACACACACACACGTCTTAATTATATTTTAAATTAGATTTTCAATTACACAATTGTTTGGGCTAGTCTTGTTGATACAATATTTTATGTAGTGTCCAATCTTGCCATTTTGTTTGCAACGAGATTAGCTGTAAGTAATCCTGCCTCTCACGGAGGCCTTTGACTAACTCGGGCATCCCATCTTTCTACATATTCACAATTTGGCCAAAGAGCAGATCTGATGTTATTGTTCTTTATTTTATTGTAGTACCACGCAGCCTGCACCTCACCTTGACAAGTAAGTTCAATCATCAATTTCTCTTTATCAAAATACTAATTACATTTTGTTGTTATTTTCAGTGTTCACGTTGTTTTTGGACACGTGGTATCTGGCCATGATCTGGTCCGGCAGTTGGAACAACTGCCTGTAGACAGGAACTCTCGACCATTGCAGGATGCTGCTATAAGCAACTGCGGGGAACTCGTTCGCCAGATTAAAAGTATTTTTTTTTCATATTAGTTCAAAAATTACGTTTATATATTTATAAATAATGATAATTAGTTAAAAAAGACAAGAAAAAGAAAAAAACACGTTCGCAGAGCCATACCGATTCATCAGACGATGACAGCAAAAAAAAGAAAAAGGATAAAAAGAAGAAAAAGAAGAAAAGCAAAGAGTAAGTTTTATTAAATACGATAATTTGTACATTTAAATGTAATTTTCAAATTAAGTAGGGATAGCGTAGAGTCTGAGCCAGACAATGAGCCAGAAGATGGTGAAATTGATGATAATGATGTAAATCCAATGGTTACATTAACTAAAATTGACATAAAGGATATACCAGACGTTTCTAATACATTTTTGATGCGCGGAAAACCAAAAAAAGATGACAAAGAAACAGATGCTAAACGTCGCAGTGACACATCTGCGGATGGACGAAATCCTTCCAAAAATAAGTAAATTTGTTGTATATATTTGTTTTTTTTTTACCATAATAATTTAATTTATTTATTTAAGTTTTGGATGGTCTAAGAAACGCGTGCCTCTATCCCGAAGTGGTAGAGTTATTAAGGGACGTGGAGTTTTTGTAAGCTAACAATTAATTATTAAGTACAAGTGGATAAATAACATTGTTTGTTTTCTCTTTAGAGATATCGTACACCATCTCGGTCGAGGAGTCGTTCAAGGAGTGTCACACCTCCACATTGGAAACAAGCTCAAAAAAGGACAATTAAAATGTCTGAGTTAGAGGTTTGCTGAATTCTATAAGTAACTAAAATTGTATGTAATGTTTTTTTTGGTTCCAGAAAAGCGAGGATGATAAACGAGAACGTGATGATGAGATCAAGCGCCGAGAGGTCGATAGACGTAAACGCCACGATGATATGGCAAGAGATTCAAAAAAATCTTTCTTTGAATTGAAACAAACAACTGAGTACAAAAATCCAATTATAAAAGAAGAACCTTCGGATAAGGAAGATGGAGAAATCGATTCAACATTGGACGCTACTCATCTGGAACAACCAAAAAATGATAAAAATATTGATAAAATTGGTGGATCCGTGGATATGAATGCGTTAGACTATGAAGATCTTGGATCAGATCGTGAAGAAGCGGATGAATCTTTGGGAAATAAAAATAAATCTGAGTTTATGGCAATGGCGTTTGGTGTACAGGTCAAACCGAACGAGATTCCACCAAAGAATGAAATTGAAAATGACAAACAACGAAACAAGCAAATGGAGAAAGTATCTTCCATTAAGTCATCTAACCGTGAAACTTCAAAGGAACGTAATAAGTTCACGAAAAAAAAATCTGAAGAGAAGTCAACTGATCGTCGTCGTCGATCACTGTCGAAGAATCGTCGGGTTTCGCCACCCTCTCGACAGCAAAACAATAGAGGTTTCCGTAGTGATGTTTCGGATCGAAGAGGTAACTTTCGTTCACCGAGGAGACAGAATTACAACAGCTCCAGAGGACGCATCGAATCTCGTCGCCGATCCCGAAGTGTAGATCGGCAACGTCGTAGATCGAATTCGCGCGAACGAAAACGAGTTACACGTTCACGTGATCGTCGTAGTTCGCCCGCTCGTAGGAGATCCCGAGATCATCGCCATTCTCGTTCTCGATCAAACACTCCACAGAAGTCATCAAGACGAGATCGTTCCAAATCGAAGTCACGTTCCCGATCTCGTACTAAACAACAAAAACATCGTTCTAAAACACCTGAGAAACCAGCTTTGTCCGCAGCAGATGAAAAGGAACGGTTAGCTAGGGAGAAAATGATGAAACGTGCGGAAGCATTGCTTTTGCTGAAGGATCACATGCGTAAAGAAATTGTTGAACAAGAACGAATACAGGCGGAAAAGAAACGGCAAATCTTGTTAGATCAGGAACATGCTGAAAATTCCGTTGAAATAGCTCGACTTGAAAAAATTAAAAAAGAAACTCTTGAAAAGCTTAAGGCTCAGGAAGAAATGAAGCAATTGGTTGCTGTTAAAAAAGTACTAGAAGTTGTAGCTTCTACAGTTAAGTCTCAACAAAAAAAGTCTAGGCGTGATTCTTCGAGCAGCAGCAGCAGCAGTAGCAGTAGCTCAGAAGAAGAACGCGAGAGAAAACGTAAACGCTCCGATAAGCGTCGTCGAGGACGAAAGCATTCTTCGGATTAAATTGACTCCTTCTGAGCTTACGACATACGATTCTGGTAGTGTTGCTTTATTTTCATTTTAAATTATATGCCAATTTGAAAAAGCCTAGTTTTTTCTGATATTAGTTTTTGATTTCTTCTGAAATATTGTTCTTTAAATGTATGTATCGGTTTTGAATTTTAAAATATATAAAAACCAAGCGATTTGAAATTATGTTTTTTTTATAGCCTTGATATTGGGAGTTATTTAGATTATGAACAAAAAACGAAACACGATGAATAATGAATGGTTTTTGTATGTAATAGTAAAACGTATTTTAAAAATATATCTTGTACGCAAATAATTGAAAACTTTTTAATGTAAACAAGGTAAAAATAAAACGATTTTAGTTGAAAAGTTATAGAAGTTACAAACTCTTCCTAAATCCAACGTTTTTTCTAGAATTTGATTAAAAATGGTGCTTTAATTCTTAAACTAAGCGTTATATCGCTTAATTTTTTTAATTTTATTAAAATTTTCAAAAAGTTCGTTTATAAATTATTTTTGGGCGAGAATGTTTTTAAGAGTTTTTTTGCTTGTTCCCAAAAATGGTAAACATTTCCTTTCCATTCACAGGTAAGTCAATTATATACTAGTCATTTACTTGTTTTTTTATACTCTTTTGCTCACAATAATACCAAAAAATAACTAAATTACAACCAATATAATCTTTCACATATATAATTATAATATAAAATCAAAACAATAGCAATAAAACTAGTGTATGTACTACGAATATAACATTTTAATTTGAATATTTTGCTTCTATCTACAATACAATTTTTAATAAAAAAAACATAATTTAAAATCGACTTTATTTAACAATAAGACCACAGTGCGTAAATCGTACTAAGTAAAGTACTCTTGCTTACACTTAAGGTTAAAGTACGCAACGTTGCACTGTAAACGCTGTTTATCATTCAAGAATTCGCTATTCATCATTCACAATCACAGGCGTGCAATTCTGTTTTCTGCGTTTCGTCGTAAAAAAAACTCGTACACAAGAAGTCGTAACTTCGTAACACCGCTTAACCAAAAACCGATTAGTTTTTCAATGGCGTACGTTGCGTTAGGAAGTCCACACTGATAAAGTGTGCGCGTGAAGTGTCGAGGATTTCTTCTGTTTACAAGCAAATTGAATAAGTGTTTTGGTCTAGAAATAGTGCACAGTAATAAACAACAAAAGTGGTTGTAGTTTAACCAATACGTACACAGTGAACGGTGTCTTGGTGGTTCCGGTGTTTTGGCTAAAAGTGAAGCGTGCGATAGTGTACTGTATACGCATGTTTTTTGTTGTGCTTATTGTGCGTCGCAATTGCAATACGCAATTTTTGTAAAAGATATCGAGAGTACGTCGTGAGTGCGTGTGTGAGTTTACGCGCGAGCGTGTGTGTGTGCGTGCGTTTTGTTGTGCATGTGAATTTTGAATTTGTGACAGTGAGCAATCCAAATGGTTAAACATTTTTTATGGCGCCTCAAATACTTCGAGTCCGTAAAGGCACTCTGCTTATTATTGGATTATTCCTGTTTGTGATCCTGGGAACATTGTCAGGTGTGTACATAGTCAAGCATTCCATATATAGAGCTCTTCACACTGTTTCGATAACATATAAGAAACGAAGAAACCGGCATATATTATTGTATGTTTATAGTATATTACGCATATTATTGATCCGCGGCAAATTTCGCCGTACACAATTTCTTGCTTTGGTATTATAATGTGGACTTTGTAGCAATAATCTTGAGAATTGTATACGAAACTTCTCAAAAAAGGAAACATTTATATTTGTTATGTAAACAAAAATACTCTTCAATATATATATGTAGTTATAATATTTACTGTGAGTGCGGACAATTCTGTACTTTCTTTTTTACCATAAATCTTCGTGTCGGGTTGCCAATACAAAAAAGTAAAAAAGACTTCCTCTTTTAATTTTCAATAGGGTCTTCTTTTGACTTGTTTTATATGTGCGAGCTCGATTTATTATATATTACCTCACAGGTTTTTTAGAAATTATTTTAGATACTGATGCCCTGAGTGTACTAGTTTATTTACCTTTGAACAGTCGTCAATATTTAATAATTGTTCAACATGTTCCAAAAACACCAACTGTGCTCTTACAATTCACACTGTGTGCTCTCTGTACTCATGGACATGGAATAATACGTTTCCATTGCATTGTGTGCCGCTATCTCGCAAAGGTAATTTTATATATATGGTATACACTTTATAGTTTATATATATATATATATACATATATACTGTATATATTTAACCAACCGAACAAAAGAATGCACAAAATTTGGCGGCTCGTTTCAATTGCGTTTCGTTGTTGTTAAAAGCCCCTCGAAAGGGCCGGTCACTGACCTCTATAAATGCACCCTTTTGCTAGCGGTTTCATTGCAAAAAATTTATGAATTTCAAATTCAAACAGCTGAAACGCGTACAAGGATTATTATTCGGTCCTACCCTCTCTTGCCACCACTAAATCAAATGGATTATAATTTTATATAATCTATAGTATATATAGTATTTTATTATAAGTGTGTTTATTTAGTTTTTCAAAATATAATCTTGAACAAGAATACTATTAATAAAAAATAAATGTTTTGTTAAAGGTGTATATGATTTATGTATTCTATATATTATATATATTTTAAGTATATATAGAAAAGAAAAACAAAAAAAAAAATACCCAGAAACCTAATAAATTAACGAAATGTTGCCGTGAAGAAGATGGTAAACTTTGACCAACAAAAAGTAATTACTTTATATGCGAGAAACGGTGGAGCCTCAAAGCGGCGTCAAACCGGACTTTTTCCGGATCCGCATGAATATGCTGTACCCTCTTCTCGTACACAAAATGACATACGAAAAATGTCTCAGCGGAAAACCGAACTATATATATACTTTTATTGTGTTTATGTTTATGTACGTTTTTGTGTACACACACATTTCTATTTAAATTACTTTAAAAAAACTCGTTACTCAAGGTCTTTTTATTTATTTATTTTATGATACGAAATAGCCAAACGCGTTTGCTCTGTTTTTTCATAATTTATTCAATATACATACACGAAATACAGTATACAGATACACCATATATGTAATATAAGTTTTTATTTATGAGTATATCAGCACACGTAAATTTATACACATATATGATACACATAATGATCCAAATTAACCAACGAAAATTCTTTTGTTCTTGCTGCATACAAATAATACTTATAGATGTATCATTTTGTATTTGGTGTTTGCGGATAAAAAAGTTCACGCGATTTAGTGGCCATCTGGAGACCATTTACAAACCCATTTTAGGATGCTTATTTTGTCAAATCTAAAAGTCTAACTAAAATACCACCGACGACTTACAACCTAACTAAACAAAACGTTTATTCCGGCCATAAATTGTATCAAACGACACAAAGTTCTATTG
This sequence comes from Bolitophila cinerea, assembly GCA_010015015.2. Classification (NCBI taxonomy): domain Eukaryota; kingdom Metazoa; phylum Arthropoda; class Insecta; order Diptera; family Mycetophilidae; genus Bolitophila; species Bolitophila cinerea. Next base: position 12,679 of record JAAAKO020027763.1, read on the forward strand.
TAAACAGTTCTATAATTATATGCAAACTAAATATTTATGCAACAATAATATTAAACAGAGAAAACAAATACAATTTTGTGTGATTCTTTCGATGTTTAAAAAGAACTAAATTGTGTGTGTGAACGAGATGGCACCAGTGTATGTATGTATATGTATATATGCAATCGTCGCGTAAACGGCCGGCGCTTACAGATATTTAAATAATTGTATTCCATACATAGATTAAAAGGCTTGACGCATGTAAATTGTGTTGAACAACCGAAAGTTCTGCAGCACCTTTACAAACAATCACGATTAATGTGCGCGTGCATGGTTTTATGTAATTTATTCGTTGCGTTTGAGCGTTGACGACTTTATTATAATAATTCATAAATGTTGAACAGTTTTCTTGCTCTGCAAAACACCATCGGTTTTGTGTGTGTGTGTGTGTAAATTGTGTGTCACAACAAAAATACCATAAACAAAAAAAACTATTATAAGAAAATCCTGTATAACTACCATCTACTATGGTAATAGGCAGTCGTGCATATTCTTACGTTTCAGCCTAGCGCATAAATGCTTCCATTTCCGCTAGTAATTTTTGCAGAAGATTCTATATTCTATATATGTTTTTTGTATACATACAACAGATGTTTTATTTGTTTTTCTACTTAATTCTTTTTCTGCCGCTTGAAATGGAAAAAAAAAAATTGTATGTGTGAATCGCTAATGAATCACAAAGTGAGAAATTCTATAAACATATTTTAAGCGACAGGGTGATAACCTCTGCAATCAAAGGATTTTAAAGTTATTGATATAGAAAAAAGGCGCTAAGTTTAAACAAGTACAGATGTGTTTCGAATAACACTTGCATGATTTATCCGCAAATTTTCCTTTTTAACTCTGTTTATTCTCAAAATTTCTATTTTATAAAAAAAATAAAAATATAAAAAAGAAGAGAATTCTCAAAAAAAACAAAAATTATAATTTGTGGCCCTTCGTTTCTTTATTATGTCTTAATTTTAAATTGTTTGTGTTTTTTTTTTTCTTTTTGTTATAAAAATGACTTATTTTGGAATCTTTTTTTGTATAAATTATTTATATAAATTTTTTGTTTTTCCATGGTTGGGGTTTAA
>JAAAKO020027774.1:0-13792 GCA_010015015.2 Bolitophila cinerea
GCGCATATTTGACTTAAATCGGATGATTGTAACCAATTTTATGAATAAATGAAAATTCAATAAAAATACCGCAGGACATTTTTGACAACCTTATATTAGACTGAAATGACAAAAATTTTGATATAGTTTTTTTCTAAGAACGATTTTAAGAAAGTTCAGAATTTATTTAATTTTAACACATTTTAATTTTAAATTAGGAATTGGATAGAATAGCCCCTAATCAGATTGTGTTCTTAAAAAATCCTAATTCTGTGATAAGATATATAGGCAATAGGAATTATATTACACTTTTTAGGCATGAATCAAAACTATAGCTAATGGGTATACAATTCAATTTGTGGTATAGCCATGTCATTATCTATAACCACTATGTGGTTATTATACCCCAGGAGGAGTGGGCTGAAAGATGAAACCAAATTATTTAATTTATAATTTATTATTTTTGACAAAAAAACATCGATTAAACGATAAAACCAAGACAAAAGTAATGATATCTCTGGCATAAAAGCTTTACAGATCTTTTCATCTTTTACACCACTTCGTTGACCGTGACTACGATGATGTATTAAAATTTCTCCTTTTAAAATGGGACTTATGCCTCAAAGGATTGACATGGAGCTATCTGGTTCGATGGAAGTAATAATTTGACAACAAAGTTGTTGCAGTAACAAACACATTTTTTAAACTACAGTTGAGCTACATTTTTATCACTATTTTACAAAGAAGCGGAAAGTTAGATTATGCCTTTTCATTATTAGGTCAATTCGTTACAAATAATATCTATTTTAAGTGATTTATCTTACAATTTCGTGCAATCACTAAACCAATCTAACATTTATACTTTTCAAATAGAGAACAGTAGTCTGTCTATAATTAGATATTTCAACATTACTTATTTACAAGAAATTTAAATTTTATCGTCATTTATAAATAAATCTCTAGTAGATACTATTGTTTTGAAACTTTTCATCATATATTATGTCTTTGAAATGATTAGTTTAAGTTTATTATTGTTAAGCCATGTTTTTTTTTGTTTTTAGGTACTTATTTATTTTACTAATAGCGTATTGTCCAAAAAATTAATATTTTTTTATTTTTCGAAAGATAAATAACCTTTAATTATATATCTATTATTAATTAAAATAGTATATAATAGCTTTGTTTCTTTTTACATACAAATTAAAACAGACGAAAATTGTTCATCTGGGTTAAAAAAAAAACTAATTTGGATTTTTTGTCTTGGTTTATTCAAAAAAAGTTTCTCTTGTAAAAAAAAAAACACAGCAATTACTATTTTTATTATTATTGATTGATTACATCAAAAGCAAGCAAAAAACTTTTGGTAGAGCTATGCTTAAAAAATATCCATTCTTGTTTTTTGATGTGGTCAGAATGAATGCAATCCTATTGAAAAATTTCGTAATAGAATGAATTGGAGAGATCCACAATCTAATGATTAGATTGGACTGACTGCTAGATGAAAAGAACTGATATTTCTATATAATGTCAAGTTCATTATCGTTAAACCCAAAAATTGAAACCATCAGTGAAACCATTTATTGCGGCAATTTAATGATGGACCTTTAGTTTGATCAATATGGTGAGATCCCATCTGGTAATCAAGCGGAAAAGGCATCATCTATACAAGACATTTTCGATTCTCTATCTTTCATGATATACAGATTATCTCTTGCAAAAACGGGATCAATTCAGTCGAAATATTAAAACCAAAATTAAACCCATTGATGGTCAATAAAATATTGTCGATTAGTATCACTGCGGAATTCTTGTTTAAGTTCGAATTTTGTGGTTCTGCTACCAGCTTTTTTAGTTGAAGGACGGCCAAATAATAACGAAGACTTTATCAATCGAGATCTATCAACCATTAAAAGGCCTATCAATTGAAGTGAAGAAGGAAGCATACGTTTTGAAGTTTACGAGTATAAATGAGCAAGGCACTTCTCTTTGAAAAGTAAACTATAAGTTGTTTTAACTGTGATATTATTTCCTATTTATTATAACAGACATTAAGTATATAAAACTCAAATTTCATTTTTAAATATTTGTTAACTGTCGTAAAAATGTCCATATTTATGATCAGCATAGGTTAAGTGATTTAATATATTACAAAATATTTAATTATTGTCGTAGGGAGAAACAGACGGTTTTCCGGTAACCATTTAAAATGTTTGACATGTCAACTAATAATGATTCAATAATTGCAATTATTAAAATAGAGATCACACTAAATTAAAATGGTTTTCAATTATATTTACTCGTTAAAGCAACATAGCAGTTGAATACTAAAAAATATCATTTTTTCTTCCAATCGACTTCTTCGCAGATTCTCTTAAAGTACATTCATTTAATAATTCCAAAAGCATCATGTATAAAATGCCTAACTTAATCCAAGGTGGTGCTGTGGTTTAGCTGGCTGTTTTTATATTTTTATAACATCGTCGTGTACACAAAACAATTGAGTATTGCCAAGTTATGCACAATAACATAGAGAATTTAATTTATAACAATGTTATGTGTTTGCAAAGCATGCGGTGAGCACAGCTTCGGTTCTGTTACAACATCCAGACAACAAACATAACAAAATAACATAAATACATATTATGTGTGGCAATGTTATGCGCATTCTCTATTTTCAGATACGGGTATTATTCAATGATATTATACACAATTCACATTTAGCATGAACGCGTGCACGCGGCTCTAAAATTAAAAGAAACATCATCAGGGAATGTATATGCGCTGGCATCAGGTAATTGAAGGTGCTTCTTTTAATTTTAATGACTCGCGGTAGCGCAAATCTATGAACGATCTTCCTGTTTTGTGCAATTCTACTGAATGCATTGCATATACATATCGACGCTGCATTTGATTTGCTATATAAAGAGAAGAACGATTTCGCTTCCGTTTCCTGGCATATATAGTATTTATATATAGCTTTATTGCTATATTCGAATAGTATATATTATGCTGGTATTCATCTCGGTAGACGCGTCTTCGATTTCAATGAGCGTGGTCGCGTGCGCATTTATGAAATTAATGGCTGTTCGTGAGATGAGATCCAGCGCATAGATGCACAGCCACACAATTCCGTTGACAAATTAATGAAATGAGATGAAATTGTTTCTTGCCACAGAACATCGTACCGCTTCCATAATAAAATCGAATGTCGTGTGGAATGGTGGTCTTACGATCGACTGACGACGAGCAGTCTCTATATATAAACTATTATAAAGTATGCTGTTTCTTTCTTTTTTTGAAGATGTTGCGACCGATTGCGCATGCGAAATTTCACTATTTGCATAATTCGAGGTTAATTGGCGTGTATAAACAAGAATAGACGTTACAGCAATTAATTGAGTCCCGCACATGGAAACGGGCAATGTATATTGTAAAGTCTCGCGTGCTCAAGATCGATATAGCAAATCGAAGAACCAACGGATGCATACATATATACAATATATACATACACACACATATAAACAAACATTTAATTGTATTCGCACATAAAAGCGACAATGGAAAGTAGGTAAATCTAATATAGTAAATAATTAAATCGAACCGTGTCAATCATCGAAACTTATATAGTGAAATGGGTTCTCGTCGTTGGTCGTGACGAATAATTTTTAGCGGTCTATTTTTTCTCCGTCTCCCTCTCTCTCGATGAAGCATAATTCTTGAGAGCACAATAATTGATCAATTAAAAGATATGGTGGTGTTCATGCGGCCACGGTCGTCATGGCCGTGTTTTAAACTGTGTTTTAAATGTAGAACAACGCGTGATCGCGCTGATATGGGATTAATAAATAGTTTATCCGCTTTTGATGGTTCACAGGCTTTATTTGAGGCCATCTTTTCAGATATTTCCAAAAAAATGTTTTTATTTTGTTCATTACTTAAATTAAATCATAATCTATAATCAAATAATCTATGGGGTCAATTTTAGATATTTTTGAAAATACTGTATTATTTTGGAGAATTTATAAGATTTATAGATCAGAATTGTGGCTTTTTACTTCCTTTTTTCAACGTATGTTGAATTTTTAATATATTTTTATATATTGAATATTTTATTGCGAGTTATAATCAAAATAGCTAAGGAGTGGCATCCTACAGGCCTGTCTCCTACACATGGATTTGTTTTAAATGGCTGTGCGGATAGGTTTTATTATTCTCATAATAAAAGCTTGTGTAATAGGCAGTTTTTTCATGATTACCATGTTTTAGAAAAAAGTTGACTCTTTTTACTAATTAATACTAATTCGGTTCATATATATCGCCCATTCAACTAAATTATAATTTGGCAAAAAACTGTATATACAACCGTTAATTTCTTTGTTTTTAGAGAGTGGCAAATCAGTTGGAATATATATTTTTTATATTATTTATATATTTCGTAATATAAAACGTATATCTAAGATTAGAGCATAATGTTCTATATTTTAAATTTTCTCAAATATATTAATAGTAACTATGGATATTTTCAAAATAAAAATATTTATTAACATATTCAATATTTTAAATTTTCGTTCAATATTTATGAATAATATTTCATATTATTTTCAAAAAATAATTATTATTTTCAATAATACATATTCAATATTTCATATAATATTTTATTTTATTATTTTCAAATAATAATATCGTATTTTTTGTTTTTTTATTTTCGTGTATTATTATCCATATTTCTAAATATTATGCATATTCGCAAATATTTTTGAATTGGCAAGTATTTTACGAATTGGCAAATATTTTAAGAATATTATAAGTGAAATTATCGCGTTTGTTATTTGGGCCTAAAAAAAGAAAGGAAAAAATGATGATTAAAATCAAAATTATTGGTCAACTTCAATAAGATATGACTTGGGTCAATCAAGAAACGAATGAATATTTGAGAATAGGTTTTTGGTATCAACATCAAACGATTATTTAATCAAAAACCTATTACATATTTTTAAGAGAATAAGCTCTAAAAAAATATAAATACACTAAATTGGAAATTATACAAAATCGTGTAATGTACCTTCATTATCAAATTCTGAATGTTATTACATGAAAAAAAAGAATAAAATGGTATTCGCTACAGAATTCAATATATATCTTTAAATCTTTTTCTGATATTTGCTATTTATTCTGATTTTTTTCTGACATTCTCAAAATTAGTTAATTATTAAATAATAAATTATATATTTGCGGATATTTAGTTTTTTTTTGTAAGTGTCTGTATAAGTATGCATAATATAATAAGATGATATTCTTGATATTTTTAATAGAAACTTAATATGTTTTTTTTCGCAAATAGAAAATAAAATCGTAGTATAATTAAAACGACTTTTAGTATATTTCATTTTTTATTTAAAAATTACGAAAAGCTTAAAAAAAAAACAATTTTAAGATTCTAAGATATCAAATTATGTAAGTTTTTACATTTTGCAATGTCATATTAAATAATGACCTTTTATGTACAGTTTTAGGTGATTTTAATATTATATTATATTTAAAGCAATATTGTCTGTAAGCTAAGTTTAAAAGCTCTCAGCTTTGCGCATTTTGTACCAATTTAAATGTACGGCATGAAATCTTGAGATTCTGTTGAGTTTAGACTGTAGAGGTCTTCTTCATTAAACTTCTAATAACCATAAAAACTAAGATTATTTTTTACCATCTCAATGATACATTCTTGACCATATTTTAAAAAGGCTGTTGAAATAACAGGACACTTTTGACTTCTAATTAATTATTCTTTATTTTTAAATCTCTCATGTGGGACTAATGATGTGGCCACTGAGAAACTTAATGGTTTAAAAACACAGTTTTTAATGTTGTTTTACTTAATGAGAAAATTTGAGCAAAAATTCAACGTTTCATACCGGAATCCTATATTTCGTCTGTCATTCTGATTTAAATCTGGACATTTTCGAAAATTAGAAGAAGATTTATAATTTATAGAATTTAAAGTTTTCCTCTAACTCTCAATTAAATTTGTATTGCTGACCGAGAAATTTAACTATATTCAATATTCAATTTGAAGCATTTTAGTAAATTTTATATTTTTGAAAGCTTATCCTAAATTTTGACTTTTTGAATTGGAAAATATGTCTCTTATAAATCTCTCTCTTAAATATTTTCATATGTGATAGAACCAAAATTCTTAGTTTCGTGCCTTTGTAAATGACGTTTTTCCTTGTAAATTTTATATATTATTATAATTTTAATAATTTAACCATAAATCTAAACCTGTGAAGGTAGACTTAAAAAATACACACGTACTGCAATTTGACTATATATATTTATATATACGTCGATGCAGTATTTTCAAAATATAAAATATGCAGTTTTTGCATACATATACACATACAGATACACACAGGTGTGAAAACTCGATTTTCACCAGCGCACCGCATATATTATTTGCAACACGTTCTTGCCGTGAACGCATGCTGCTCTAAAACAATAAGCCCCCGCGTTCGACTGTCTTATCGGAACGGCGCGATCGCACATTAACAAATTGCTGAGACTGCGCGCGCATTTGTTTGCCAAAGAGCTTGCGCGCGCGTTATTAAAATGTGTCCGCACACGCTTGGTGAAAGTGTGAGTGTGTTTGTGTATGTATTTACAAATTTATATAGTAAAATAATAAACACAAAGATAATAAGTGATAATCACAATAATGTTAAGTATTTTAGAGAAACAAAAAAAATAAGCGCATTCAATATCTTGTATATACTATAATACTGCTCGTAGCTAGATAATAAAGTAAGATTAGTTAGCTAGATATTAGCTAGAGTATATATACATTTTATATATACATAATATTAAAAATAATTACACAGACACAAAAGCATTAAACGAACGTGTATTATATTAAATTAGAAACTCACCGTGCTCCGTGCACCGAATTTATTTATTGTATACATTATTAATTTCACACTCGCAATAAAATAATAATAATAACAATAATTTCCCATCGTGTAATTGCACTTTCCGTGCGCGCGCGCCCGCAGGAATGTTTCGCGTATTTTGTTGTTTTGCCGACGCCGGTCGCGCTGCTCCACGCCGGAGCAAAACGCAAAACACCAATTAAAATAAAATAAATAGAGAAAACTCACGGTTATTTGAGTTGGCAGCAAAAGCGCATTGAACGATGCAAACAAATGCAACAACGAGAAGTACGCGTCCCGCACCGCGGTTAAGATGTCAACGTGACTTTATTATAATGTGAATATCTTCCAAGGTCAGCACGCGTACGCAGTGCGCCGGTTTGAAAGCTCGCGGTAAGTGTGTGTGCGTATGCGCAGATAGTTTAATTACTATAATAATAAACATAAATAAATGACAACCACAATTAATCCTTATACATTTTTCTTAGATTATATTGTGTAGATAGGTCTGAAGATTGCAAAGCGTACAAACACAAAAAAAACGTATTCGTACACGCACGATCACGTCGATCGCTATAAATATTGAATTATTGTTGTGTCAAAAGCAATTTATTTGTGATCGCAGTATTTTTATACGCCGTATAGTATATAATAGTAGTTTTTTGTGTATATTAAGATGCGCTTTCGATATTGGATTTATGGTGCGCGGACACATAAGACGCAACGAAGCAGCAGCCAGACGCAGAGTCAGAGCTTTCGCGATCGCCGCGCGCACCGATCGATCGTGCGTTGTGCAATTTTTGATTTATGCACCGCAGACGAATCTTTCTCGCGTTTGCATTGCAGCCGCGTAAATCTTGTGATCAATACACACAAATACGAATACAATGCGAGGGATTAACGCTTGGTGCGCTCAGGGTGGTGTACACAAGGATAATTAATGGTCACCAATCGATAAATGCGTTTTTTTTTCATTCCGGGCGACAATGTGCCCGACGCGGTGGCCAGCGTTCGATGGTTTTGGTGTAATGCTGTGCGCGCGATGACACTTCAGGGTCGCGCGGGCTTCTAGGCGAAGACGGCTGCGCTCGGACACGATGCAACACAGTGGGAAACATATATTTTTTTTGGTAGTAATTTAAAAAAGAAATCTAAATGTTTTTCTGAAATTTTTGATGAAATTATAAAATAAATCTTTTTTGGATTTATTTTATAATTCCTAATAATATGTTTAAAAAAAAAGAAAATTTGAAAATAGATTCGTATTTCTGATAAAAAAACATCTGTATATATTTTTTTTTACTTTACGAAACAATTATCCGTTTTAAAAAAAATGGTTTGCACAATTGTACATAAGGAAATTAGAAAAAATCTTACTGACTTTGGTCACATGCGTTAAAGTCAGTAATTTGAAAATCCAACATATCCTTTATTAGAAAATGTCATCCTGTGCTAACGTATCTTTAAAATTTATATTTCATGTTAAATATTGTATATACCAAAACATAATAATAATGTTTTTTTAGTCAAAAACATATTTTTGTTATACTATTTTTATTTTTAGATTGTTTGCTTGTTTTGCCATAAAACAAACTTTTAATTAAGGTAATTTTTACTATTTTCAGATAGTCGTTGTCGCAAGAATGTCAGAATAATATTTTGTTGTATTTTTTTTATAGCCAGAACTTTCAATATTGCCTATTTATCATAAAATACTAATGTAATAAAAAACGCTATTTTTGGGATAAAGATTTTTTGCACTTTTTGTATAATTTTATTAACTCAATTTTAGTAAAAATATAATTTAACAAAAAAAAAGTTTAAAAGACCTGTTAAAGACCTGTCTCGGCGTAGTGTAAAATACATTTTTTTGATTTGGTGATGATGATGATAAGGGGATGGGGGACCGTCTCACAGAGGGTTGTCCAACTGCAGGCCGCCAGAAGAGCCTTTAATCCGTTTCTTAGAGAGTGTCGTAATCTGGGTATCTACCAGATTTCCTGCTATATTCGCAAAAGAAGAGTTAGTGGAGATCATCACGGGAGAGAGTGCATCACTCTCCATCGTAGATGGTTAGAGCACAATGGGTCCAAATTGAGACGCGTGCGTTCGTCTCTTTATTTGAAGAGACGCATATTCCACAATAAAACTAGATGGTTTTGTGCGGGCATTGACTTGTTAAATGCACCATAATTTAAATGTTCAGTTGGGTGACAAATTGATTTAACTAAATATTTCCGTTTAGGATGTGCTCAATAGACTTAAAAATGATAATTTTAGTTTTACAATTTTTCAGGTTTATTTTTAGTTTTCTCAGAAATAGTAATCTCAAAATATTTTAATTTATTAAAAACATTTTCCAAAAAGCACATCTCTAGAATATCATTTATTGGAGATATATATACGAAACCTTTTACCATTTCCAAATTTTTCGGAATTAATTTTTAGTTTTTGTTATATAATGCACATTGTCTTCAGTACCTTAAATGCTTTGATAAATAAACATTATTTTTAAAAGAATACAAAAATTGCTTTAGTTTGTTTGGGGGGTTATAAAAAGAGGTTTGGAAACGGGTATACCCAATTTTTAGGTCTCAGGAATTATTTTTCTAAAGAATAATGTTTGCGTACATTATTTCAGAAATATTATTATTTTAAGTCATTATCATTTTCGGAATTAACTTACTTGCATTAGGTTTAGAAGAACAACTATTTTTATATTTGCTATTCGGACTGGAGAACTGCAATTACGGAATTAATTCGCTGGCACTGCAAATATGATATACATTTGCAAGAACTATTATACTGCTCACCTTCTTTTGAAGGGGAAGCTGATCTGACTTATTTTAAATACAATTATTTTTAATTGTATTAAAGATACTTTAATTCTATAATTTAAAAAAAGCATTTTGTAATTTTGTATTTTAAAGATTCTATATTTTTAAAGCAACATTTTTTAGTTTTTTTAAATTCTAATTATAAAAAAGTAATTTTGGATTTTCAAAATACTATTTCTAAATACAAGTATTTTGAAGAAAATTAAAATACTTCTTTTTTTAAAAGGATTTTGAAAATACAAATTTCAAAATTATTTTATTTGTAAATTGTATTTGATATAATATTATTTTTAATACAATTAAAATGAAGGTATTTAAAGTAAAGATTAAGTCTGTTTATAAAGGAATAAATGGTTTTTTACTAGTTTTTGTTTTTTTGTTAGTATTATGCTTGTTTTTTAACGAATCAAAATAGTATCAAAAAACAAGTTTAAAATTAGCAAACACTTTTTTTTAAATTACCAATTATAATTTATTTTGTGATGGAACATGTATATCGAGTTAAATCCACAATTTGTGTTCTCTGGCGAATTAATTCCGCCTTTGCAGTTCAAGCTAAATAACTACGCCTTTGCATTTGCAGCGAAATAATGTTACCTAGCTAATTTCAAAGAGAAATTATTAAAAAGTATTTCTTAATTTATTTGTTCTTCGAAAACTTCAGGAAAAAAAAGTCTGATTCCGGATATAATGACATAAAAGCTAGTTAAAAAACTTTATTCCGAATAAGTAAAGACATAGCTTAGTTTTTTTGTGTTTTGCCATAAGAGCTTATGATTTATACAATCAAATACTAAATCGTAATAATTACGAGGGGAAAAGTAAAATAGATTAAATTTTATAATAAAAATAATAATTTTCAAGGCTGTTGAGCACCTCTTGAAAAGTATTATTAAAAAATAATATTTTTACCAACTTAATTTAAAAATACAATAAAGGCTTTATCAAATCGATATTTAATTTAAATAATTAATAATGACATATTCTTTATTTATTGAAAAAATCTTGTTTTATTTTGGATAGTTTAAACACAACAGTCCTTTTAAAAAAATCAATACCATACTTTGTTTTTTCTACCAAAAATTGAAATATTTTTTAAAATAACAAATTCAAAATAACAAAAACAAAAATATTTATAAATAATGCCATGCGATAGGTTTTCAAAAGTTTACAACATTTTTGTTTTATTTTTTTCGGAATTGTTTATTTTTAGAATATTTGGCAATACTCTATAATTAATTCCCATTGTGTGCCGCCCAGCGTGATGTCTTGGGGCAGACGTTCATTGCTACAAGGATGTGACTTTCAGGTTAACGTTATTAAATTCACGCTTTTGTTAGACTTGTAGCTCATGGAGAGTAGATAATCAGTATAACTAATAAATTATCAGTTTAAAGTATTTTAAATGCCTGTCTATACTTCTGTCAGACTGAGCTTCTATTGAAAGGACTTAAAGCTATAAATATATAATGCATAGTATTTTGTGGATACAGACAGCCAAAACATGTATCAAGAGGCATTAAGATTTATCGTTCGTGCTTTATTCGTATCCAAAGAATATGAGAATCTGCCTGTTTATTTATTTTGGATAATCTCTATCAATCGGCGTGAACAAAGTGCAAGCGTACGTCTGTTTAACAGTCAGTATAAATCTCTGGACCAAAAAAAACTCTGCCGCTTCTCAAATGTGCCATGATGAATTATACACGCGTATCACGATCCTTATGAATATATATTTAAAAATTTATAAAACATATATCTGCATTTATAAAATATACACACAATACAATATATGACGAAGGTCTCTCTCTTTCTCTGGATGGGCAATAACACTCTGACAGCGAATCGTTTGCAATATTTCGCTGGTCGTTGTTAAATTTGACACTGCACGCGCAGTTTGTGTTCGTCTTGTGCGATGTTTATACTTCTTAGGATTATTCCAAACACACACATACACACACACACAAACACGCAAGGGGCAGCACCATCACATTCTTCAAGACAAACATATCGTTTTGTTGATTGCGTCTCTGCCAAACGCGATGGGCCCCCTGCTTAATTTGTTATTTTATTGTTGGCAAACGGCTGGCGCAGCGCTCGCCCACTCCTCGTTAAAACGTTAATCACGTTTTTTCGGTTGTGTGTGTTATTCTTAACTCTTTTTTTGTTTTGTTTCTTTTCGTTTGCATATAAACATTAATTTCAAATTGGGTTTTTGTTTGCTTGAATGCATTTGAAATGCGTGTAACACAGATGCGCGTGCAGGATTTGCCTTTGAAATACATCACACGAGTAATACGCAGGGCAAAATAATCCAAATTGGTTTGGATTACATGCGGATGTTTTGACAGGACACATACAATCCCTGATTCACAACATTGTGAAATGATTTATGATAAAATTCCTTTCGTTTTGGTATACATAGGAATTATTAAGTATAAATTCACATTTTGTTAACATATCTCTGTAGAAGAGCTTAAAAGCTTCAGCATTATCTCAAAAGTGCTATGCTCAAAAACGATAAAGAAAAATGATCAGAAGAAGATAACGAGTATTAAATGTATCCCTTATCGGTGAGTACAATTAATTCTCTGTAAATCTAAAATTATTCTGTGGGATCATTTCTTGCGCTGTCCAATGTCAATAATACCACCCTGAAGGTTCATGGGTGGGCGACCGCACTAAATCGCTATTCAAAGAAAATAGATATGTCTTAAGAGAAATCCTCCAAATCCTCCCACTCAATTCCTCAAATCAATATGTGAACGTGTTCTTTCTCGCGCGATTTTGCTCATTCATGAAAATCACAGAGAAAATCGTGAGCAATCAAAGGCAGTTCAGCGCGGTGGCGGCTGCGTGTCGATCGTGGCGTCCACCGGGCGGCGGCGGCGGGCGGCGTGCACGTAATATTCCGTCGTTTTCGATATGTTAAAAATGTATAATGCGGTTATGCAATCAAAAATGCGCGCGCACATAATCGTAAACGATATTATATAGACACGAGCGCATGGCGGCTGGCTGAGCGGCGCGCACGAGACACGACTGACTGTATATATTTCAAATTTTTCGTTATTCCGGGACTATCGTTTTACTTGCGATGAGTCATTACGAAATATATATACATTATACAATATATTTACATATATAGATATTATACATTGTAATGCGCAATGCGCAATTAAAGTAATGCATACCTCACCGACTTTCCGCTACCAATTTATACGATATATTCAATTATAATGTATATATTATACAATATACATACACATATACAATTATATATATATTGATTAATTGCGTATTAATGAATTGTGTACACTATATGTGCAGTTTATTGTCTGTTTGTATTATATGTTATATATATATAATTGGCGTGATCGAGACGTCAGTTCAAGAAATCATGATTTGATAATTGCAATTTTATTGAAATGTAAATGAATATTTGAACGTAATAAATTTGATGGAAATGGAAAAAATACCATTTCTGAATAAATACGTAAAATATGTGTGGAATTTTCGAGAATATATCTTAAGTCGATATATATTTTGTTAGATTTAGAGGATTTTATTAAATTATAATCATTTTGGAATAGGAATTGGAAATTTTACCAATTTTCTATTTTTCTATTAAAATTGTTTAAATAAACTATTTCATTTTTATAAAAAACTTGTTGTCAGACTTCCTCTGGCTGGGGTAATTCAATACATTTTTAATTTCATTTAGTTGAAGAAAATTAACTATTTTAATCCCAAGAACTATTTAGAGAAATTAAAATTTAAAATCATACTGAGAGTTATAGGAAATACCTCTTTTAGGGATAAGAGAGCGTGAAAGTTTAGAAAAACTTTCGGTAAAATGAGGGGCATAAAGAATGTGATCTACTGTTTGGAATCAAATTAAAAGTATTATAAATACCTAAAATCCGAAGTTAGCAGCTAAAAAACATGTTTTTTTATTTAATTTAATTTATGATCTCTTGTACTTTTGAATTTTTCAAAAAAAATTATTTTATTTTGAGCCATAGGATAAAATAATATAATTTATAAAATATTGAA
>JAAAKO020027785.1:0-13790 GCA_010015015.2 Bolitophila cinerea
ACTAGCAAAAACTGTGGAATATCATCTAGCAAAGACTGTAATATATCATAAACACATCTAAACTTTTAAGATTTTTTATTTGAAATGTAATGTTGCAGTTATTTTTTATTAAAACAAATATAAAAAGGGACATTTTATCCAAATACGGGACTTTCATACAAACCTAAAACCGCCCTAACTCCCATTTGGGGCCGCGAGCCGAAAACTTCCCAAACAAATGATGTTAGGGGGACTTCCCTATACCTCCCCTGAAAATTTGGGGAAAAGCCCATTTATGAAAGTATTGCCCTTTTATGCCTCCAATTTTGTTAAAAATGAAAGAATTTAATAATATTAATTGTTATGTATTAACAATTGTTAAGTGGGCCACTTTTACGACTGAATGGAATATTTTAAGTTTAAACTATATAATTCTATGGTTTAAACTCTGTGGAATGGAAAATGGAAACAGTACGCAGCCAAATGCTGTCAATATATAAATGCGTGTGCTAGGTCCGAGGTGCGACATAACTGAAATGTCAAGTTGACGCACGCAAATGTATTTGTGTGCACTGCGGAAGAGAAAAACACATTTAACATTCGTATTTATTGGGACTTGGGAAAACAAGGCACCGTGGACCGCGCACCGGCCATACAATTTCATTGCAATTCATAGAAGATCCACAGTGACACAGTAGCGTGTACAACACAAAGTGTATTCGTGTCATTGGCAGTGGCAGACCAATCGAATTTCCCCTGAGAGTAATATGATCATGCACTACTTGAGCACAAGCACTACAACCACTTGCCTTTGTACCGAAACTGTGTCACCGTTGTCGTCGCGTTCTTCTAGTATCCTAACTGTGTTATTGTGACCGCAATATACACAAAACTCTACGTTCTACGATCACTAGAGTGCGCGTGCGTGTGTGTGTGGCTGTTTTTTTGCTAGATCTGCACAAAATGTGGGCATGGTGTTCTTGATAGAATCTAGCAGTTATCAGACAAACACATAAAAATGCATATTCCACGAATTAATCTGATTGGTGTGTGTGCCATAAGTGTATTGTGCATCCTGTTGATATTTGCGAGTCATCGGTTCACCTCCATCAACTATGCAACGGATTACTACAAATCGGGTGAGATGCGACACCACATTCGATTCCCGAAGCATAACAAGTACGGCAGTCGTAGTAAGATCTTTGACACTGCGATAGCAGTGACAACTCCGCCTGCGTACAATAACACAATTACTGTATCCGATATACTGAATGCTGAGCGTCAGCGAATTGTTGAGGAAATGGATTCGTTTGAGTATTCTAGAGAAGCTGAAAAACTGTCTGCTCTAACGCCCGAGACATCGGGAACACCGTACCAAAGTGTGATCGTGACAACCTGGCGGTCTGGCTCCACTTTCTTGGGTGACATTCTAAACGCAATGCCTGGTAATTTTTATCATTACGAGCCGCTGCTAAATTTTGATATCATTCAAATACGAGGAGCTCCGTATGCTGATCCTGCTATACACAATCTAAAGCAATTGCTCAACTGTAACTATACAGGCATGGAAGATTATTTATACTATGGACAGTCGCACAACTATCTTTTCAGTCACAATACACGCTTGTGGAAGTACTGCCGACTGTATCCACAGTTTTGCTGGGAGCCGAGCTTCTTGAGTCCATTTTGTAAATTGTTTCCGTTGCAGAGCATGAAAATTGTCCGTCTGCGACTGGCACTGGCTGAGCAACTAATAAACGATCCGAGTTTAAACGTTCGCATTGTTCTACTGGTTCGAGACCCGCGTGGTACACTACAGTCACGAAAACACCGCGACTGGTGTCCGGGTCGACCAGATTGCGATGATCCCGTAATATTATGCAAGGACATGGTCGCCGACTACTATGCTGCTGAAATACTAACGCAAAAGTATCCGCAGAAATTCAAGGCCGTCCGTTACGAAGATCTGTCCATGGAACCGTTTAAAATGACACAGGAGATTTTGGAGTTTTACGGTTTACCATTTGATCCGATGGTTGAGGATTTTCTGGACTCACATACACGTTCGGATATTGGTGGTGTGAGTTCAACGTTCCGTGACTCCAAGTCGGCACCGTTTCACTGGATGAGGGACTTAAGTTTCGAAGAGGTGCTTGAAATTCAGACGAGCTGCACAAAAGCAATGCAATTATGGGGATATCGACGGGCTGACGACGAGACAACAATGACTCTGAAAATGTTCAATCCAATGCTCTCGTTTCCGTTCACGTGAGTGATTCTTGTTTGTGTGCCCAAAAATTACAATATACGTATTACATGACACAACACACACATAAAGATACACAAATAAACAAATAAAACACACGCTCGCGCCAATATACACAGAACAAACACAATACATGAATGCAATAAAAAAACACAATACACGTAATTATATTAGTATTATTAAATAAGAATAGTGCCTAACGTAGGGAGCATATCATTACACCGTTCGGAATACGTTTTTGCAAATCTTCGTTTTCTTATCACCGATATACCGTTAATATTAATAATACACATATTTAGTATATTTATATTCGTAATCAATATTTAAAATGCTGTGATTTTTGAGCAAAACAAATACTGCGAACAAGAGAAACGTGTGTGTGTCCTCCAAATTCCGTATGCATGCGGTTTGTGTTCAAAAGCTTACATTATTATTATTATTATTTTAAAGGTATTTTTTAAATTTAAACTCGGATTTAATTAGTAAAACGATATTATAGTTTAGTATCTAAGTGGGACTGCATTACACATTAAAATATTTTTACTTTTGGGTTGTGGGCACATTTTAATTTATGAAAAAAAAATCTTTGTCGAACTACGAACCCGTAACACTAAATTGACAAGAATTAACCGTAAATGTTTGGTGTTTTAATGATATATCGTAACTTGTCTCCCTCACACAGTATTTTTCACATATAAATATAAAAATACAACGTAGTCATACGCACATACACGCGGAGTGCATCTCAGTCTCGTGTATCTATTAAATACATATTTATATATTATCTTAAATATCGTAGAATTGTAGATGTAAGCGTCATAAAAGAGTGCCTTTTTAAGAGTGTTTCATCACAACCACAAATTATGAATATAATAGTTCCGTTCGATGTACATATATAGCGTTTCCATTGAATAAAACTTGCCAATTTACACACACAGTAAATATAAAAAAAATTATAACACCGGTATAACTATATAAAAACGCAATGACACAAAAAACTAATCGCGTGCAAGTAGAAAGAAGATAACGGGATACCGGATACCGTATTTATCGTACTAAATTATAAAAAGCAAAGCTGCTAAAATGGTAGAACTGTATTAATTTAATTACCAAAATAAATGATTTGAAATCCTGTGATTCTATTTTATGTAGTTTTTTTCCAGACCAATTTTGACTGAAACTAGTTTGTATTGAATGTTTCTATGAATCTCTGGCAAGGCAAGTATCAAATATATTTTACTATTATTTCTAATAATCTAAACTAATATCTTTTTTAAATTATTTTCACTAATCAATCCAGAGCAGCAAAAAAAAAAGGAATCACATAATATTAAAAAGAAAATAACCTTTTTATAGGTGACGCTATATTCATAGCAAATATTGAAATATTGGACCTGCAATAAACATAATAAAAGAAATGCAGACCAGAAGGCCACATTGTAACTATCACTACTTACTATTAGGTAAGCTGGGAGTAAATATAAATACAAAACAGTCGTGTTTTTTGCAATTATCTGCAACTTGACTGGTAGGATCATACGGGTACGGATACAGAAGAAAATTATGGTTCGATGTATTTAGACTAGTTGTTTTAGCAGTTTATTGACAATATATAATTTTCTTGATTTTCTCGGCACAATGTACGCGAGTGTCTTATTGTGTCTATGCAAGTGTTTGTTTGTGTTTTCGTGTAAAAGTGTATTTATCATATATACGCAATTGTTTCTTATAAATTCTTAAGAACTAACATCAAAAACAAATTAAAAGTTTTTTGTTTTGTTTATACAGTATACAAATAATTAATGTGTCGACAAAGTATTGATTTAATTTAATATATATAAATTTCTTAGCTCTAAATTCTAAGTATAATATTAATATTTGTATCGCATATAGTTGTGTGTGTGTGTATTTTTCAGACACAATTTCATTAAATTTACGAATCACAATATGCACACGTACGCAAAAACAGATTAACAAAAAATATGTAACTTTAACATACATACAAATACCATTTTTATATGTATACAATGTTTCTAGCAAAATGGCAGACATATACCGTGACTTTTTTCTTAAAACAACTTTATTCTATTAGCTAAAATTTATTTATTTACAATTTTAATCGCAAAAGAATATTGTTACGGTTATTGCTTATCAACATTGAACCAAAACAAAAACTCCGTTTCTATTCAAAATACAGATTTCTTATTTTCATTCAATATTACACATTTTTTGTTTACATAATATTGCGAACGTGTGTGTGTATGTGTGTATGTTGGATTTGGTTATTGTGGCATGATAAAGATACCAATCATTTTAAATGCCACATTTTATTTTAATTGATTTCGAAAATTTCCTACTAAACGAGAAAGACTATTAATAATTGCTAGGGATAAGGATACTACACACAATATATATAAAATATAACAAAAGTAACCAGAATCACAGTTACAGCTGCAAAGCCCATTAACGCGGAGCCACCGACAATTATTCGGTGTGTGTCTGCCAGCGTGTACCTGAGCTTATAATTGCTGTGTGTAGCCGCAGCGAAAAACTTTATCTTAAAAGGTTTTTGTTCGTAAATGTTACGTTACTGAAAAAACGTAAGTATATCATTTGTTTTAACAATTCTATCTACTAAATAAATAATTAGAAAAAAAACAATGCTCAATAATAAATGTGGGCGCATTACAATAACCAAAAAATCTGGTTTGACTTGCAACAAATGACATTGTGTGTGTGTATATTGTTAACGAGTGCACAACCAAACGTTTCAGATTCAATCACTTTAGAATTAAAATAAAAACAGTAATAAATTATCGGACCGATCGGTAAACCTATCGTGAATGTGATATTGAGATGCATTCCCAAAACAAATGGCGTTTGGCTTTTTGCGCTTCTTTCTATTTCACAGATTGAGATTGTTGACTATTTATAGCTATTAGTGGTTCCGTTTTATTGTGTACTTATTTTAGAATATTATGTACCTTGCGTATGTCTGTGTATGTATGCTGTTTTCGGAGGAGTTTACAAATCATTCTATAGAAAACGTTGTCGTTTACTATTGATACTTTGCACGTCCATGTTGATGTCCAGTGGGCTGGCGGGTCTTTTGCAGTGACGAGAGATCTCACTGGAAACAAACGTGTACAGTTCGTGGGGTCCTCTGTAAAATGCATTGAACATTATGTGATGAATATCGGTTCACATAATCAATTAACTAATAAGAATTACACATACCTATTTCGTCGAGCTAAGGCTTCTTTGAACACGTGCATCTCGGCCTCTGGCGCTGCATGACTGTGGTGAAAGTCATTGTGTCCGTGCTGCAGATCGGGTTTACTAACGGATGAAAGGCTGTGTGACACTTTTGCGCTATGATGCAGTGGTGGCGGTGGTTTACCGGCCAGGTATGCCAGTAGTTCTTCTCGACGAATGTATCGTCTTCGCTTGTTTTTAGCCCAGTCTGCCAGCTCTCGTGTTCTTCTTTGGTATCCGCACTGAACGGCTGCATCGCTAGTTCGTTTAATGCCGTCACTGGACTCTATAAATTTCATTAGCTGGATATTAGAAATATGTCCGCTAGACAAGATCCTCTATTTACCCTTATATAATGTTGTCACAGTTCCAGCGGCCGTTTGAAAGGGTAACCAAAGTGCACCCGTCTCATTAGTGCTAAGTCTATCTGCAAAAAAAACACAATACCAATTTTTTACACATTGTTTTATTATAAACATTGTTTATATTTTTAAATTTAATCTAGAAACTAAAAAAATATGAATATAATACAAAATAGAATAAATTGAATGTCTTTCATTAAAAAAAACTTTTCAGGTACACACACACACACACACATCACCTGCACCGCTGCACCCTTGCACACATGTTCGACTTTAAAGAAAATTGCACAGCAGGTAGAAACGAAGGTGCATACACAATGGCATTGTTGTTAACAATAACATTTGCAAACAATTTAAAACAAGATGTCTGACAAACATATAGAATTAAACACATATAATTCAATAAAACGCACACATACACACACAAAAACCAATACACTAACAAAACTCCGAATCGAATCAGTCTTGTCCTTGGGCAATTATTTAAATGTTGTATGCAGGCAGACGCCTAGACGATATAACGGAGAGGCTGCACGCACAAACGATTTAAGACGCAAGAATATGCTTTCAGCGGAGTCTCTAAACCTACCTCTGTATAGTTGTGCTATGGAGGTGGCTGACTCCTGGAAACTGCCCCACACATTGCGTATGGAATCGTCGCGTTCGGTTAAGTATTGTCGCTCGTAGTCGGGCTGTGCGTCGATGGCTTGTAGGTACTGCTCGTCGTAGCTTCCGATCCAGTCGTCTTCATTGTCACCGCCTTGCATGCTGAACTAGACGATGCCTAGGTTCGGCGTTGACGAAATGGGTGTTCTATCTTTGCTGCGGGATGCGTTTGACTTGTTTCGGAGTGTTTGAGCTGTGCATGTAATCGTTTTCTTCGATTTATCTCATTCCAAACACGACGAGAACGACGTCAACGACGAGACAATGGAAGTGGTGGCCATTTTGAAAACAAGTTGACATATTTTTAGTACATCTCGAAAAAGGTTTTGGGTGAGTGCGTTTAATGCAACTGCATCGCATAATGCAAGAGAAAAACTGCCTGAAGTATTGTGTGAACTTTTCTACTCTTATATGGTGGTGGCCCTAATACTCTTTAAAGAGGGTTATTCCAGATCACAAAACCGGAAAAAAATGTTTGTTGGTCACCTACCCCCTTTATAAGGGTTGAGGGGTTAGTTTTAAATAATTTCTTGTCGTTTGTGCAGTTTAGGCTTTAGTGCCTGGGGAATTTTTCTCCCCTACCCTTTCATAAGGGGTCTCCCCAACAAAGAATAAAATAATAGTATGTCTAAAAAATGAACCCCTTAGGGGTGGGAGGGGTTCAAAAATTTTGTTAAAAAAAAAAAAAAAAAAATTTCGTAGCGTTCCGGGAAGGGTGTAAGTATGTTTGGTATTAAATTGAAGATATTTATAATATCTATAAAATAAAAATAAAAGTAGGGCAATGGGACCCCTATTCAGGAGATATTAAAAAAAGTCTTATTTCATATAATTTGTTATAGGTGAGGAGGGAAGGGGAAGGACTAAAAAAGGATGCCATTATTTTGTAAAAGGCCAAACCTTTACAGCCCTTCATCAGTTTTTAAGGCCGTGGACACCATTTTTAGGGCAGTACACAGCTACTTAATATGGTTTTAGGCCATTTAAACCTTAGTTCGTGAAACAAATGTATAGAGAATATATATTTTTTTGGCAATGGAAGTCTACGGCTCAATTTTTTTTTTTATATTATTTGTGAATTTCTAAAATACTAGCAAAAATTATATAATATTAATTATTACCATCAGAAAATGGACAAGAGTAAAAGCTCCGGCAATGGTTTAAAATTATAATTATTTGCAGTATAAAGGAATTTCACCCCCTAAAAAAACTCCAAAAATCATTTAAAATTGGCAATTTTTACTTTAAACTCATCTCCCTTAATTCTTAAGGAGGACTTGCGATAAAAAATACATTTTGTAATAATAATGACACTACACTAACGCGAAGGTTCGCCTGCTTTCCTATACTGGGATTGTTAAAAACAAAGATGATCAAATAAAAACGGAGCTGTGCATTATTCTCAAGAGAATTTTAACGCCACGAAAAAAATCGTGACGATAAGTCACAACTGGCTTTTGATTTATTTCCAAGTGATTTAACGGAAAAATCTTAAGAGTAATGCACAGGCAGACTGTGACTTATTGTCAGGATTTTTTGTGACGATAAGTCTCTTGAGAATAAGTCACAGTCAGACTGAACATCACTCTCACGATTTTTCCTGACGTTAAGTCTCTTGAGAATAAGTCACAGTCGGCTTGTGCATTATTCTCATGATTTTTCGTGGGAATAAGTCTCAATTTTGTGTCGTTAAGTCTCATTATTAAAAACAAAAATACAACAACAAAATACACGGTGAAGATAATGCACAATCGCCATAAGATTAGGTCTCTTAATTCATTACACCTATAAAATCATTTACATGTACAATGAATATACTTAGCCTCTCGTTCTGGTGGCGTGAATATAGCACACCGTGAGTAAATCTTCTCTCCCTCGTCTTTGCATAAACGCCCCTAATTAAACACCATTTAAAAATACATTTTTATTTTTAAATTTTTTATTTGGCACGTATTTTAGGTAATACAAAAAATAAATTATCTTCATGGCAGCCGTAATGGAATAAAAATAAGAATGAAATTAAATACAAATTATTATTATTAATATATTTTTTGATATATATATATATATATTGTATACCTTTTGTTGATTTGCACTTAACATTTAGGTTATGTATGATCCATAAGATAGCACACGATGGGCGTAAACAGTTTGCGAAAACTGGATGGCGATGGAACATATCGGTTCTGGACGAGTGACATTTTGTCATTGCGTATATTGAAATGAAAAAAAAAACCAATTATACTTACGTTTTTGTTTATTTATCATTTATATGTTATATAGATTATTTTTATTTATTTATATATAATATTTTAATAGTTATATACATTGGTTTAACTCTATATATGATTATATTCATAAATCTACAAATACGAGAGTAGCATATAATATTTTTTAGGTGAATCTAACCTAAATCGTAAAATTTCTGTATATGTATACAAAAATGTGCGGTTTGTTAAAGATTGGATAAATTTCTACAGAAACAAATATATATATTATTATATTTTTAAAGGGATGGCAACAGCAGATTTTAGCGTCTCGGGATTGAAATAATTAAATCACTTTTTTTGTGGCCTCCTTCATGAAAAGCGGCAACACCACCAGAGGCTCGTGCGTCTTTGGATTGTCCGAGTACAGACTCCAAGTTTGGTTGATGCAATCAAAAATTCCTTGAAAAAGGAAATAATACAAAATAAAGTTATTTAAATAAATACATTTCTTTTTAATTTTAAACTTACCAACGGCCACAGTTTTAACGTACTCTTTGTCTCCGTTTTCGCGGAAAACGGCATGTGTCCGATTACTGGTGTCGCCCAGCATTCGAATGATGTCTTCCTTGGAGCGTGGTGCCGGGAAACTCTTGAACGTGGTCAGACGCTCATTACTTGAGTCAATGATCATGCCGGTCACTTCAGGCATTGGAAGTCGTAGATATCTGTGTGTGTGAAAAAAAGCGAAGTAAAAAAAATGCTCGAATTTTTTACTAGTAAAAAAATGCTCGGATTTTTTACTAGTAAAAAAATGCTCAGGTTTTTTACTAGTAAAAAAATGCTCGGATTTTTTACAAGTAAAAAAATGCTTGGATACGAAACATAACCCTTTTTTGATGATATATATATTTTTTATTATTTATACATATTTTTGTTTTATACTTTTAAAAAATATCCAAATATGCCAAAATAAAAATAACTGTTAATTGAAAATACATTTTTTTAAATTTACGTAACTTTTAAGTTCTCATAGAGTATTGTCAATATTTAAAAAAAAATGGCATACAAATTTGAACCAACCTAGGTTACAGTCAATACCAACAGTGCTTGTGTGCCAAAAAAAATATTATTACACAAATCCAGTAATTTATTTTTTCCGTGTGTGGTATTTGTAATAATTATTATGTATTATTACATTTATAATATTATTATTACATATTTGTGAATATTCCAACTATCCCTTACCCATTTTATAATATTATCTTAAGATCTCGAGTCACTGATAATAACTACAGCTCTGTACAGCCACTTAATAAAAATCCTCTTTAATCCAGCTCTATCTAGACTAAGCTAGGTTCAATAGAAAACATATTCTCAATGTGAGTATATATCAACCTGTGCGTGGACATCGTTTCAAGTGCTTGAATACGATATAATATAGGTAATATTATTATATATATTATATTTAATAAATGTGGTATTATAAAGTTGTATATAATATAGTTGTTATCTATCGGCACGCAAGCGCATGGCAAGCACATTCAGAACCGCACTTACGGTGGGTTCGTGTCGGTCGTGATAGAGTGATAAAAATGAAAGTATTTTCATATCTGAACTTCGTGGATCGCATGATATTGACAATGTACACAATCCAGCGCAGGGAGCCATTATTGCGCTATATACTCGTATATACGAGGCAGATATATACTATATCTGCGGTGTGTTTACGTTGTGACACACGAGTATCACCTTGAACACCTCTCCTGGCTATCGATTTAATATAACATCAGAATTCATATTTACATTACAATGAGCTGCTTTGTTATTGTGAATTCAATTGATTGTTATTAGATGGACTTTGGTTGAGTATTTAAATATAAAAGTGTGTGCGTGTGCCACGATATGCGGCCACTTCATTATATCACACGCATTGCAAATATGGACAATCAGTTTTTTTTAATGAGGCCTAAAATAATGCTTATCTACATTAATTTAATTAGATTAAACTAATAAAACAGACACGTTGGCAGTTTATAGTCAAAGATGATTTTTATA
This sequence comes from Bolitophila cinerea, assembly GCA_010015015.2. Taxonomy (NCBI): domain Eukaryota; kingdom Metazoa; phylum Arthropoda; class Insecta; order Diptera; family Mycetophilidae; genus Bolitophila; species Bolitophila cinerea. The sequence goes on from JAAAKO020027785.1 coordinate 10,794, forward strand.
TTATACAAATATGCTCAGTTTTATTTATTACATCTACTCAAAGAAGCTCCCAATTTAAAAACAAGATATTACTATGAAGTTTTAGTTTTATTTTGTTTAAGATTTGCATAACAGGCAATGTGAATAACAATACTAGCGCAGTCCATTCCATGAAATCTGTCGCAGCATATCTATACTGATAACGGGCACCTTATACTTATAATGTATACTAAATAACACAACTAAAATGTAAACAATAGATTGTTTACGAGTTACACACTTCTGGTTTCTTGTGCTCGTCTTCTAATAAACTCCTAAACCGCAAACAACGGAAATATATACATACGCACGTACACGCTGTAAACACACTCTTTTCGTCTGATCAAAACCAAAACATTCAATATTTGCATTTCAACTGATGTATATTATTGTTTATTTATGTAAGATCATTTTAAAAACATTTTTGTGCATAATACAGGCACAGTAAAAATACAGCCACGCGGTCGTTAAAGAAATTTGCATTTATGATGACACCAACTAATTTTGTTATTGTATGCTTCTCGCGAAAACTGTGATGAACCGATGACTGATGCGATTTTGTGAGACTCTTTCCGGTAGATTAAGCCAATATTTTTCAAAGATAATTTAAATGACATCAAATTATGCCCAAATACATATAGACCCAGAGAAATGGATTATAGCCGTTTTAAGTAATATTTATGCAAACCCCAAGGCCGTAGCTAGGGGTTTTTTGGGGTTCAAACCCCTCCCCCGGAAGTATTCTCCTTCTTCATCCACCATATTTTTTTTCTGTGTATCTCAAATGCAACAATATTGCTATACGATTACACTACTTTCGACAGTTGGTCTCAGTTGACAGCCGTCCCAAAAAACTTCATTTTAATTTCTTGGTGCTAAACCCTTTTTTAAATATATGATTTTCGCCTTGATTATTCCTATCAGGCTTTTATGCATATGTCTGGTGAGATTTGGATGAATCTTCGTAATTGAAGAGACCACCATTCCTAAAAATATATGACCTCTTTACTAAATCTTATTCCCATCAGACTTTTTGGCAAATAACTGGTGGGATGTAATGAATGAATGAATAAAGGGTCTTTAAGAATCCTTCTTATAAGAAACAATTTTTTGAATAAGTCTTTTTTAAAACAACCATTGAAAATACAGTCATATATTCTTAGGATGGGTCCGTCCTCAAGACCACTAAAGCTGAAATGCATCCCAATCCTACCAGCCATATTGCAAAAGTCTGATAGTAATATTTAGGGAGAAAGTCATATTTTAAAGACTCATAAAACGAAGTTTATTGCCAATCACATTAGCTATATATAAAAAAAATTGATGGAAATATTCATGTTTGTAGCTGCGGGGAGATTGGGATCTCTTCTCATCAGCTCAGAGCACATATAAGAAAGCTTTAAGGACGGCTAAACGTATCTCATGGGTGGATTTCTGTAAGAAAATTGAGGGTGTGCAACCATCTTTGAGACTGCACAGGACACTCTCCAAGGATACAACCGTTAAAAATGTATCCTTGAAGCTATCTGATGGCTCTTTTACCACCTGGAAAATCGAGGTAACTCAATGCTTATTAGACGCACACTTCATGAATTGCAATTGAGGACAAGATTTTTCCTGCTGTTCTTCAGAATAGTCCAGAGGTAATCAAAAATCCTCTCTGTAAAATATTTAGGGGCTTTTTAACTTGGGGTTACATGCCGGAGTCCTTGAGGAATGTTCGCGTCGCATTTATTTTAAAACCAGGGCAGACGTCTTATGTAACTACAAAGTCATTTAGACCTAAGTATCAGCATGACCTCTTTCTTTCTTTCTCATTGCACGGAAATAAGCACTCTTACAAAACTGGAAAGTCTGTTGAATCTGCATTGCATGTGTTAATGACGAAGGCGGAGAAATCTTTGAACGATAAGAAAATGTCCCTAGGAACTTTCCTTGACATTGAGGGTGCATTTAATAACGTATTCTTTGAGTCCGTTCAGAACGCTTGCTTATCTCATCACGTCTGCCCGACGGTTACTAGATGGATTGACTGCTTAAGCACAGGAGGTTAAAGTCTTGGCTAAAAGAGGGGAGTGAAGGCGGGGTTCTACCTCCATTGGTATGGAGTATTGTTGTCAATGATCTCATTGTTGTACTCAATGAGAGAGGCTTCTATACCCTTGCTTATGCCGATGACATAACGGTTATCTTCTCAGGAAAATACGCTAGCGATCTAATGCAGAACGCTCTAAACACTATCTCTCAATGGTGTGACAAACTTGGTATTTCTGTTAACCCCGGAAAGACCGAAGCCATACTATTTACAAGGAAGACCAGGATAGATGGTCTTTAGACCAATAATCTCGGATCAAACCCCATTCAGAGAGATGCTAAAGTTAAATACCTAGGTGTTATACTCGATAGTAAACTCTCTTGGAAAGACCACGTGGAAAATAAGCTGGTCAAGGCATCCAACGTATTCTGGCAATGTCGGAAGGCTTTTGGTAGGTCTTGGGGGCTTTCTCCTAAAGTGGTTCAATGGTTCTATGTAGCCATTGTTAGACCCCTGGATACATATGCCTCCATAATATGGTGGCAGAGAGCTAGGAGGCCAACGGTCGTTAGACAACTTAAAAAGGGCTTGTTTGTATCGGCAACTCGAGTGCTATGAAAACAACTCCAACATCCGCTATGGAAGTGCTTTTGAATCTTATATATCTTCACTTCTTTCTTGAAGCGGAAGCTAGGGCGGCGGCGCAAAAGGCTATTTCTTAATGGATGTTGGAAGTCATCACGGACAGGTCACGCCATATCTTCAAACTCGGAGTTTGGAATGCCGACCGATTACGTTATACCAACATTACGCTTTGAAAGGCTTTTTAAAGTAACGATTCCTACCAGGGAGGAATGGAGCACTGGTGGACTCCCTCCAATGGATTGGACGGTGTTCTATACCGACGGCTCTCTCCAAACTGGTAAGTCAGGGGCTGGTATCCA